>CM060474.1:21664980-21744980 GCA_030544235.1 Lepturacanthus savala
GGGTGCTCCTTGGTGTCCTTGTACCAGACGACCCGATTTGGAGCTGAAACAGGAAAAAAACTTGTTAAAATAGATTTTATTACAGGGAAAAGTGTTAAAAAGTATCAGAAATAATAAATTAACCTGTTAAAATCAGCTGAACGCACAAAAATGGAGAAGAACTTGGACTTTTAACTTGTTAAAAGCCTAAAACTTCCTGCTGTAGTATTGATTTTTACTGTTACAGCATCAATATATAATAAATAAACTTATAATTATTTATATTTTAGTTCTTATTCAACTTGTTTAAGGATGTGTTGAGGTAAAGGGAAAAAAAACACTTATTAATTCTGTTTATTTTATTTTTTGTAGGTTTTTGCCTCATAAAAACATAATTAAACAACATTATTCGTCCCTTTAAACACAGATTGTGATGAAATTAACACTTTTCATTGACAAAAATAAAGACAAGATTAAATCTACTTCATTAAATAAAAATTTCTCCTTTTTTAGTAGATTTTTAACCTGTTAAAATCCTAAAAGTTGAGTTTTATCCATAAATCCCAGTAGAAAACACTAAATTAATATATTCTTCATGTTCTGTTAAAAAAACTGATAAAAAGTCAGAATCATGAGTTAAAATGTTAAAATTTGATCTAAAAAGTCAAAAAAATATTAAATTAAATGTAGAAATTTAAGATAAAAAGTCAAAAACATGAGATAAAGTTTAGTTTTTCATGATTTGGGTTTTAAATAAAGTATTTTTATCTGTTCCAGCATCAATATAAATCATCAATACAATAAGACAATAGTTTAATATAATTTAATTAGTGTGATTATTTAATTGTCTCCTTTATAATAAACATCTTCCAGAATATATTCTTCATGTTCTGGAATGATCCTCACTTTATGGACTAATAATTGACCTTTGACCTCTGATCTTATTAATTATTTAACTATGCATTGAAGATAATTTACATTATTTCAAGTGTTAATTATAAGGGAAACGTTATTTGCTCTGGAAAAGTGTAAGTAAATCTTTATTATTAAATAAAAAGTGTAATGTTGTAATTATAATATAAATAAATATTGTAGTTATAAATTAAAAGTTTTAATATAATATTGTTAAAGCATTTTTTATTAATAAAAATAAATAAAAATAAAATAAATAAAAAACTCACCTTTTTTCTGTTTGTTACAGGTAGCGTTCCATTCTGTGGAAAAAAGAAAATAAAAAATCAGAACAAATTAAATTATTCTAATTTAAAGAAAAAACATCTGACAGTTTAATGTTTAATAGAATAATTCTTTTACTAAAAATATATACATAAACACAGATATAAATGTGCTATAAATATAATTCATTATTTATATATAGATAAATAAATACAGATATAAATGTGCTATAAATATAATTAATTATTTATATATAGATAAATAAATATACAGATATAAATGTGCTATAAATTAATATAATTAATATAATTAATAGAATATAAAGATGTGTTTCCCTCTGACCTCTACTGTGGTAGTTGAGCGCCTCCACTAGGTGGCGACAGCTGAGCAGCAGTTTCCCGTTGCTCTCGTCGTCCTCAGGTCGTGTGGTGGCGACGGGGGCGTTAACGGCGGCGGGGGCGGGGCTGACGGGGGCGGGGCTGGCGGAGGTAGCGGCAGGAAGGGGCGTGTCTTCGGGGCTCTGGGCTGTGAGGATCTGCTGAGGTTCTGGGGTCTGGTGCGTGGGGAGGAGGGCGTTAGCGTTGGCGGCGTTAGCGTTGTCGCTGATGAAGCTCAGCCCCCACTGGTTCTGCAGCAGCACGCCGATGGCGGGGCGGTCGTCGTCCAGGCCGCCGCCCGCCGGCCCCGCCTTCACCTTGGAGGCGTAGCTGACGGCGGGCTGCAGCTTGGCGGGGCTGTCCTGGACGGGGAAGGCGGGCGGCGGCCGCAGCAGCGACAGGCTGTCCTCCACCCACCGCTCCTTCTGGCTCTTCACGGGACGCCCCGCCCCCTTCTGGGCCTCCCGCCGCAGGCTCCGCCCCTTGTGCTGCGGGCCCTTCCGCTCCTTACGGTAGGTGAAGCCGTGAGGGGCGTGGTCTCCGTCCGGAGACGGCTGGCGGGGCTGCTGCTGGTCGCCGCCCACCACCACCACGCTGCCGCCGCCGCCGGAGATGCAGCCGCCGCCGCCGCCTCCACAGTTACCGGAGCCCGGAGACAGGCGGCGGTTACGGATGTGAGGCTCGGAGTTGGCGGCGGAGACGAGAACGGCGGCGGGATCACAAAGAGAATCTGACTCACACACGGAACTGCTGGCTTCCCATGAACCTGAGGACAAATAAATAAAGTTTAATTATTATTAATTAATAAAAACATATGGAACTGCTGGCTTCCCATGAACCTGAGGACAAATAAATAAAGTTTAATTATTATTAATTAATAAAAACATATGGAACTGCTGGCTTCACATGAACCTGGAGAATAAATAATATAATAAATAAAGATGGAGTTAAATTAATGGAGTTAAACCATTAAATAAAAGATGGAGGTTAAATACCTGAAATAAAAAATTATCTAAATTATTAAAATATACATAAAAATATATAAAATGTGTTTAATTTTATTTATTTAAATTAATATATAAAATAAAAAGATAAAAATCTGACGGGTTAAATTATATTAAAAAAAATTTAATAAATGGAGGTTAAATATCGGACAGGTTAAATTACTTAAATAAATAGATGGAGGTTAAATTATTAAGAAAAACATGTTTGCTGTACTGGAACAAATAATGTTTTTTGAATTGAATTTCTTATATTCCAGGTTATATCTGTGATTCCTTTCATTGTTTTTTTAAAAGGAAAGAGTTTCCATTTGATATGAAATCTGTCTCCGGAAATTAAAAATAAGTGAAATATTTGAGCTAAAAGCTGCAACAAGTAGTTTTAGTGGAATTAGTCCCAGTGGATGATTCAGCTGTTGTACATGAAGCAGCTGGAATGTTTGACAATAAGAATCCTGCTGCTGCAGCTCAGACACACGTCCTGCTCCGTTTACCCCAAATATTCACATGTTACCTGTTAAACAATAGTTCCACGTGTTGCTCTTATTAATAACTGCACGTCCGTCTGTGGTCCACCTCAAATAGTCACAGGAAATAAAGATATGCCAGATAAATATTAGTGTTTAGGTCTAAAGTAGTGGTTTGACCTGTTTCTAGTTTATTCCTGATATTAAAATAATAATTAACCCTGAAACTTTCTTTACATCTGGTACATTTTAAGTTAAAATCCATCTTTTATTTCGTTGTACATGATGTAGAATCAGAGAAAATATTCCTCAGCTTTTATTGATATTTGAGCAGAAAAAGTAAAACTAGTCAAATGTCTGAATAATTTGAATAAATAAATAAAATTCAAATATTTTACAGAGGGATCAAACTTTAATACTTTAAATGCATCAAAACTGATTTAAATGTTAATTTAATTTTTATTTGTTTTTGTACATTAGTATCGTATTAAAGTGCTGAATGTTTCCACTAGTTAATGCTAATTAAACTTTTTCAATTCAAAAAAACTTTATTTGTTCCAGTACAGCAAACAGCTCATGTAGCAGAATAATAATAATAATAATAATAACACAAAGATCATCAGTTTATTATTATATAAGAATAAAGAAACCAGGAAATAATCAGAGAAGAGAAGCTGGAACCAGAGAATTTAGATGTTTACTACTTGAATAAATGACTCAAATCAATTAATCGATTATTTTTTGATAACATTAAATAACAATTTCATGTCAAACAAGAAAAATATGAGAAGAACATGATTTAAAAAAAGGGAAAAAAATGGAAAGTCAGAATTATGAAATAAAACAGGAAAAATGAGAAACTTATTAGATTTAACAGCAAAAAATATTAGATAAACTGATAAAAACTAGATTAAAAAGTAAAAAAAAAAGATATATATAAAATATCTCACTTTTTTCAATCAGGAACAAGATAATTTGAACAGTTTCTTCTTTAAAAAAAATAGTTTTAAGGACAAAAAACATGTTTTTCTTCTATTTCATGCAGTTTAATGAGGTTGGGAATAATATTAAAGGATAAACGAAGCTTCTGTGATTAACTTTGAGATTAAAATGTTACGTTCGGTTGTTGGATCCATTCAGAAATTGCACAAAAACAAGCAGATCTGGTTTAACACAGACTTGCATCATGTGGTTATTAATAGTGAAACATCTGTGTGTAATAAACATGTGACTGGAGTTAAATCACAGCGGTTCCCAACATAAGGGTCAGGTCCCTCCAGATGGTCACCAGATAAACCAGATATTTACCAGATATTAACCAGATATTAACATTAAACCAAGACAATCACTGTTTGGTGGAGCTTTTATCAACTTAGACACAGGAAAAGGCCAAAAAATAATCAGATTTAAGACGCTGGAACCAGAGAATTTGGACATTTCCTTCTTATAAATGATTATTATCCTATATATTTTATTAAAAAATAGTTGGAGATTAATGTAATAGTAACTAATCGATTAATCGTTGCAGCTCTACCTACTAAACACCACTTTTAAGACCTGATTGGTTTAATTTATCATTATTATTTATTTATCCATTGGGTTAAATCTGCATCTAAAGAAAATAAAGCAGGAACCAATTACTATTTAATAGTTTATTAAGCTATTACTGAAATGATTCAATTTGTTTATGTAAAATGTGCTGTAACAAATATATATATATATATATATATATATATATATATATATATATATATATATATATAAAGGACAAATATGAGATAAAAGTAAATAAAAACGATTAGAAGTCTTAATTATGAGGGGAAAAACTAATAAAAGATGAGAAAGGCCAAAAAACACTATGTGTTATTTGTTCAGACCAATAAATAATCAGTTTATTATAATAAAAGACTAAAGAACCCAGAAAATAACCAGAAGAGAAGCTGGAACCAGTGAATCTGGACTTTTTTACTCTAATTCGCTTCGTTAACGTTAACCACGCTGTTGTGACCCGGTGCTAGCTAAAACACCGAGCCAGCAGCGGCGTTAGCCGCCGGTAATTAGCAGCGTCATGGTCCGGTTCGGGTCACGGCGGATAGACGCCGGAACCAGCGCGTGGACAGCGACCGCCGTCGAGAAACCGGTTCTACTTTTCGCCGTTTACCGAATTTAAAGCTAACGTTAGCTAACTTAAAAGTTTCGTAACCGTCCACCACGGATGTATAATATAGCTGGATACCGGACTGAAAAATGGCCGCCATTCATTTCTATGGAAGCTGCTCGCTTGGCGCATACGCCGAGAAAGTCCCCGACTTCCGGGTTTACTTCCGCGTTATGCGGCCCATAGAGACTGCGCGGTAGAGTATTCTCCCATGATGCACTGGGGCCTCCCGTCATGCCCCGGGGCGATGAGAACGTGTAAATTACGAACAAAACTCACATTTTAGCCGTTTAATTCACTTGTTGACCACAAAAATAAAAAAAACGTAATAGAAAAAATAAATTAAAAAAGATTATCTTTTGGTTGTGGATTGTTAGTCTGGACAAAAAAATGTATTCATTAAAAAAATCGTTTTGGCTTTTTGTCATTTTTTAAAAATCTCATAATTCTGCCCCGTTAATGCTCCGGAGGGATGAGAACCTGTAAATTGTGAAACAAAACTCTCATTTGAGTCGTTTAGATTCACTCGCTGAGCACATTAAAAAAGGTTTGAACAAAAAAAAAGACGACCGGACTGTTATGGAAGTTGGTCTGGACACAAAAAACGTTTGGGTTTTTTTCCCACTTTTTTAAAAATATCATAATTCCGACTTTTTAAAACGTTCTATCCCAAATTATTTCCAATAAGATAAAAAATAAAAAAAAACCGAGACCGCGCTGCGTCACACGGCTGTGACGTCACGCTGGGAATAGTGACTTTTCCAGAGCTTCTCTAGCCATTAGAAAGCTTTTTTGACGGATAAAAAGTCCATGATTTAAAAATATAGAAGACAAAGATTTATAACCAACAGGGTTATAGCTGGTGGTGTCCTGTCAACAGTTTTATCGGCTTCTCTTTTACTATTGCGGTCCAAGGGAAAAATGTTTGTTTTTTTATTTTTTTGTTGTAGTACCACGAGCAGCCACTAGGTAAAAGAGAGACGCGACACCCTATCCAGGTTTTATAATACATCCATGCCGTCCATTCAAAAGGCGGCTATCGGTGTTGCTAACAGCGGTCGAGTGGGGGGGAAGAAGACAGGATATACCGCTGAAAAGTGAGCGGATTCCGGCGATATTCGTGTAAAAGTTGTAGAAACTCACCCGTTTTGATATGCATGTCTTGTCGCTGAATGTGTCGTCGCGGCTGAACCGTGGAGTAACTTTTTGTTTACAGCGGAAAGGAAAAAAAACGTCGGCTCGCTGGAGGAGTCTTGTGCGGCCACCCGGAAACGACACGAGAAGAATGTGGGTGGGACCGGAAGTCCCCCCGCAGATAAGCGGTCCGGCGGGAAACCAGGGAGGGGGAACTTTAATATCCGGCCCCGTTTTTATGACGGTAACCACGTGGCCCACAGCGAAGTTTCTAGTTTGCTAAAATTAGAATCTCAGATTATAAATGATTTATATTAATGATTTTTAAAAAAAGGTTAATGATTTATTTTCACAATGACAGAATGTAGGACAAATTATATAAAGGACTGCCATAATTTAAAATAAATATATTTCATTTAGACGTATTTATTTCCTATATGTGTATTATTTTCCTGTTGCACATTATTAACTTTCAAATTGTATTTTTCATTTTATATATTGCAGTGAAAATAAATAGGTAAAGTGAGTGAATATATAAATACATTTAAAAATGAATAAATTAATGAATACAATGGAAATTCAAATAAAAATGAAAATAATACACAAATAAATTATTCTTATTTAATTAAATGGAAAAAATAATTAAATATGGACATTTACTGGTACATATATACTTATGTACTGAATTATTTATTTATTTTTAATTATGGCAATTTCAGTCCTGCATAATTTTGGCTTTGGGTTTCCTATATTTTCTGTTATAAAGCATCTAAAAGTAAAAATCACAATTTCAGGGAAGTCATTCTTAGAACATGGTCTGTGTTCATTTCTCTGTTTTATAACCCTCAGACATTCCTTACAGTAAAAATAAAACCATTAAAACCCTCCTCCTAGATATGGGACCTTCAACAGTGCAAATAAAACCATAAACTACTGTTTTACTTCTATAAAACACTGAATAAAACTTCTGTTTCTATGGAGAAGCCAAACAAACACAGTTACACACAGTCTAGTTTCAGCCTCAGACCTTTACACTGCTTCTTAACTCTATTATAGGACATAAGGAGCAGAATATTGAGTAGATTAAAGACATTCTTGCTTTGATCATTTACCTCTAACCTTTACTACTATAACTAAACCTTCTAAATCTAATCATCTGTCCTTTGTCCTTGTGTCTCTGTCAGCTTTATGTCCCTATATCACATAGATTTTCAGTGAAATACACAAAATAATCTGCATTTCATACAACAATTAACAAGGAAAACACCCATTGAGTTTGCTCATTTTTAAATAAGGACAAAGCTACATGTTTTCTGAGTATTTCCTCTGATTTTCTGATATTTTCCAACAAGTTTTTATCTCTTCAGCTGCTAAAAATAACCAGAATCACTACTTTTTGGTTGATAAGATGATAATCAATAGACAAAATTAACCTTTTGACAGTGATTTCACTGTTTAAACACTTGAACTATAGCTCTGAACATGTTTCTTGCTTATTTAGGAGCTATATATTTATGTATTTTTATCAATTTATTGTAAGTAGCTTTGGAAAACAGCTTCTGTTAAATAAATCTCATGTTTCTGTATTAATCTAATCCCAAAATATTTTGCTTTCAAGTTCACAAAACCAAACCAGACCTATATTTTTTCCAAATATGATTTCCATATAACAGCACAAGTGAAAATATTTAGCTTATTTCACTTTATTTTATTGAATTTGATCAATTTAGTCTTGTTTTATTAAAATAAGGCCAAATATTTTGATTTTTTTTTATCTTAAATTGTATTTTTATCTCATATTATAGAATTTATATCTCAGATTTTGGAAAAAATAAATGGAGATAAGTAAAATAATCTGCCAATACAAGACAATTCTACTTATTATTGGATTCATTGTATTAAATACAAGATATTTTTACCTTTATATCATTTTGTTTATTGCACTGAACATATTCACTTTTTTAAGCAGCAGTTTTAATTCCTTTATTTTCTGTTATTACTGTATACAAATATAAAAAAGGTTATTATGGTGAATATAAAGGATATTTTCTTTCCTGTAATTTTATTTGTAATAAAATTCTGTGAGAAGTTCTGTTAAGAAACAAAAGATGGAAAATATCCTTCATTGTTTGTAATTTATTCACCTAAATAAATATAATAATAATAATAATAAAACAAGAATAAACATCCCTGTTTTCACCTCTATGTTCATTTTGCTGTACTGGAATAAATAAAGTTTTTTTGAATTTAAAAAACAACAAAATTTTAATTAATGAGAAGCTCCTCTGATTGGTCAGAGGTTTATAGTCTGAGTGACGTCATCTTCCTCCCGGTGCGTCCTCACGTGTCTCTTCAGCCTCGTGGCGGTGCTGAATCTCTTCCCGCACGCCACGCACCCGTGCGGCTTCTCTCCGGTGTGCGTGCGCTCGTGCGTCCTGAGGTCCGAGGAGCTCCTGAAGCGGCGGGGGCAGCGGCGGCACGGGTACGGCCGCTCCCCGGTGTGCGTGCGGCGGTGCAGCAGCAGCTCTCCGGACGTCAGGAACGCCTTCCCGCACTGCGCGCACGGGTGCGGCCGCTCGCCCGTGTGCGTGAGCCCGTGCCGCGCCAGCGACGCCTGCTTGGCGAACCGCTTCCCGCAGCGGCCGCACGCGAAGCGCCGCTCGCCGGCGTGCGCGGCCACGTGCTCGGCCTGCGCGCGCCTGCTCTTGAACCTCTTGGGGCAGCGCGTGCAGCCGAACGGCCGCGCGTCGCTGTGGCTGCGGCGGTGCCGCGCCAGCTCCCCGCGCGTCAGGAACGCCTTGCCGCACGCGCCGCACGCGAACGGACGCTCGCCCGTGTGCGTCCTCTCGTGCCGCGTGAGGCTCCCCATCTGCGCGAAGCTCTTGTCGCAGCGCGTGCAGCGGAACGGCCGGCGGCCGCTGTGCGTCAGCATGTGGCGGTTCAGAATCTGCGGCTGCGTGAAGCTTTTACCGCACGTCGCGCACGGGTACGGCCGCTCTGCCGCGTGCACCCGCCGGTGCTTGTTGAGCAGCCACACGTGCGTGAAGCGTTTGCCGCACTCGCAGGCGAACGGCCGCTCTCCGGTGTGTTTCATCTGGTGCCGCCTGAGGTCCGACGCGCGGCCGTACGTTTTTTCGCACGCGGCACATTTATATCGCCGCCTCGCTACCGCAGCAGCGACCGCGTGTCCCTGGCGGTGCCGCAGCCGCTCCAGGATGCTGCCGAAGCTTTCGCCGCATTTCTGACACTTATACACGCCGTTCTCCTCCTCCTTCCCCGCCGCCGTCATGTCGTCACCGCCTCCACCGCTGCCGCATGCGGTGCGCTCGTAGTGCAGCTTCAGCAGGCCCCTCTGCGTGAAGCGTTTGCCGCACCGCGCGCAGGCGAACGGCCGCTCGCCGGTGTGGACGCGGCGGTGACGCGTCAGGTCCCAGGAGTTCCTGAAGCCCTTGTCGCACTCGCCGCACGCGTACGGCCGCTCGCCGGTGTGCGTGCGGCGGTGGCGCGTCACGTCCGAGGCGCGCGAGAAGGTCTTGCCGCACTCGGGGCAGGCGTGAGGGTCCGGCCGCTCGTGGATGGGGAACGGCGTGGGGAACGCCGGCCGCTGATTGGTCGGTTCAGGGGCGGCGCGTTGGAGGCGGCGGACGCGGTCTGGATGACTGACGTCCAGGTGCTGCAGCAGGTAAGACTCCTGCACGTGGAAGAACGGACACTCAGAGCAGCAGAACACCTGAGTGGACATTTCTACTGTAGAACCTAAAAAAAACAGACATTTTACCAGTTTACTGCTATAAATGATCATTAATCTGGAATATTCATACAACGATTATAGAATTAATCCTAATAATTTACACAAAATAGACAACTATGTTCTGCTGTGATTGATTATTGATCAGCTTTATAAAATCTATGACAGACAGTCTTCTACATTAAGATGTATTCTCTCATCCATCACTTCTTACCTGTCCTCCCCAGGTGTTGGAGACTCTCATGATGTCTCAGCAGAGACTTCAGGTCTTCAGGGTTGGACAACACCTGTAAACAGTCCTTCAGAACCGAGGGGGCAAAGGTCAACCACGAAACGGTCTGTTAATGGATGAAAAACACACCTGTCAGCAGGAAAAATACCCTCATATACAGACTATATATATAAATATAATATTATAGAATATAATATATGAATCAAACCAATAAACACAAGAAGGGCATCAAATAAAGAAATATATATGATCAGATGGGAAAATATCATAAATGTATGAAAATGGAAAAAAAAATCAGTAACATGTTTTAAAAATGAAAATAAATATTTTATTTCTCTCTGTTACTTAGTTAAAAGATATGGATCAATAAAATAACTGCAGGAAGTTTTTAATATATAAAAAATAAAAAAGTCACTGTAATGTGGTTGAAATGTGAATAATATGAGTTAATTGGTTATTTTATTAAATTACTAAAGTGTCATTTATATATAAATGATGTATTTTTTATATTTATATTTATTAATGATATATTAATGATCTTTATTTTTCCTTTTGCTTTGTGTAAGTTCATGTTTGTGTAACAATGAAAAGTGGAGATTTGTAATTATTGAATTGTTCAATAAAGTTTTTTGGGGGTAAAAAGGTGAAAAGTTCTTCTACTGCAGTTATTTAACCTCCAGGTGACTTCTGGGATATGTAGTGTGGTTCATTCTGTAATTTAATCAGGTGAGACTTTTAATTTGGTAACATGATAAATTCACCTTCTTAACACAATAAAGGTTTTAAAGACTTTTAATTTGGAACTAGTTTAACTTGTTAATAGGATAAAGGCTTAAAAGACTTTTAATTTGGTAACTAGTATAATTTATTAGGATAAAGGTTGAAAAGACTTTTAATTTGGTAACTAGTTTTATTTATTAACAGGATAAAGGCTAAAAAAGGCTTTTAATTTGGTAACATGATAAATTTACCTTGTTAACACAAAGCCTTAAAATACTTTTAATTTGGTAACTAGTTGAACTTATTAACAGGATAAAGGCTTAAAAGACTTTTAATTTTGTAACTAGTTGAACTTATTAACAGGATAAAGGCTTAAAAGACTTTTAATTTGGTAACTAGTTTAATTTATTAGGATAAAGGTTGAAAAGACTTTTAATTTGGTAACTAGTTTTATTTATTAACAGGATAAAGGCTAAAAAAAGCTTTTAATTTGGTAACTAGTTTTATTTATTAACAGGATAAAGGCTAAAAAAGGCTTTTAATTTGGTAACATAAATTTACCTTAACACAAAGCCTTAAAAGACTTTTAATTTGGTAACTAGTTTAACTTAACAGGAATAGGTTTAAAAGACTTTTAATTTGGTAACATGATAACTTTTATAACAGATTCATAGAAAAACTCAACAAATCAACGTGTTCTAACACTTTTGAACGCTGCTGTAGACGGTTTAGGATGCAGCATACGTCTCTAATCCAAAGAAATAGGTTTTAAACCTTTGGAATCTTATCTTTATTGGATCTATATGAATATAATATATATATATGAACTGGTACCTGAGCCAGGTCTGGAACCGGCAGCAGTTTCTCCAGTTTGGACAGAAAGTCCCAGACTAGAAGCTGCATGTCTGTGTCGTAGCTGAGGCCGTATTCTGCTGGAAACACCTCCTGAGGAGGGTTTAATAGAAGCTGCAGGTTAATGTAATAACAACAACTAGTTAAATGATGAACACAAGCTGCTCTACCTGGTAGAAATGTTCCCGCTCTGCTGGATCCTTCAGGAGAGTTTGAACCAGCTCCAGGAAAATCACTTCCTCTGCATCCACCTCTGCATCTCCACTCTGAGGAAAATCACATTTATTCACATCGTTTCCAGCAGTTTTCACTCTATAAATCATTATAAACGTGGAATATCTCTACAAACACAAAGGGTATGGACTTAAACCTGGAATACAATTAAGAAAAACAGCTCAGAAATCTAAATATATAAGAAATATTAATATAAAAAGTGAGAAATATGTGATAAAACGTCAGAAAATGTAAAATAAATAAGAAATATTAATATAAAAGTGAAAAATATTAGATAAAAAGTCAGAAAAGTTTAAATAAATAAGAAATATTAATATAAAAAGTGAGAAATATGAGATAAAAAGTAAAAAAATGTCAAATGAATAAGAAATATTAATATAAAGTGAGAAATATGTGATAAAACGTCAGAAAATGTAAAATAAATAAGAAATATTAATATAAAAATTGAGAAATATGTGATAAAAAGTCAGAAAAATCCAAATAAATAAGGAATATTAATATAAAAAAGTGACAAAAAAGTGAGAAATGAGATTAAATGTCAGAAAATGTCAATAAATAAGAAATATTAATATAAAAGGTGAGAAATATGAGATAAAACATCAGAAAATGTAAAATAAACAAGAAATATTAATATAAAAAGTGAAAAATATGAGATAAAAAGTCAGAAAATGTCAATAAATAAGAAATATTAATATAAAAAGTCAGAAATATAAAATAAAAAGTCAGAAAATGTCAATAAATCTATTGTTTTACTACAGATAAAAACACTAAAATGTCAAAAATATGAGTTAAAAGTAAAAAAAAAGATAAAATGTTGAGATAAAAAGTCAGAAAATCAAAAGAAATGAATGTATGTTGGTGTCATAGTGAACACAGAGTAAGAATATTGAAAATAAATCTATAAATGTGATAAAAGGACTTTTATTTCGTGTTCTATCTGTTTTTTCCTCTCACCCCTGAATATCCTGCTGGTCGGATTCGTTCCAGATGATGTTGAATAAATTTAATATCAGCTGTTTCCTCATTTCTGCACAACTCCAGGATCACCTGAAAACATTAATATAAAATACAATTAGTCCAATATGAAGTAGAATGATCTCATTCCACTGGCAGATAAATTAGATTTTATTTCTATTCTAGTTTTTCTCCTGATTTGTTTTGCTGTAACTTTATTCTGAAATGTTTTGATGTTGACTTTTTTTGTATTTTTCCTCTTTCAATCAATTCTTCTTAAGTAGTATCTTGATGCTTTATATATATTTAACCTGAAATCTTTATTTTTTGGCATATAAGGCTAATTAGGGTCATTTTTTCTGATGTGGGTTGTTTTTTATTCTTGTTTTAAGAAAAAAAAAAGGTTGAAATGACTAAAATAAAAATAAAAAATGGAATAATCTAAATTATCTGCCAGTGGAATCAAATAATTCTACTCAATATTGAACTAATTGGACCAAAAATCAAGATATTTTCACTTTTCACTAAGAAAACAAGACTAACATTTATGAAAACTTAAAAAAAGACTAAAATAAAAATAAATAAATTAGTCCAATATTCAGTATTACAGCAGGTAATTAGGGTCATTTTTTCTGATGTGGGTTATTTGTTGTTCTTGTTTTAAGAAAACACAAATAAAAAATGAAATAATCTAAATTATCTACTCAATATTGAACTAATTGGACCAAAATCAAGACATTTTCACTTGTTAATATTTCAGTTTTTGCGTTTTTATCTAATTCCATTTAAATTTTTCTTGATTTTAATCAATTTAATCTCTTTTTTTATCGTCTTAAACAAGACAGAATTGACCCAAACCAGGATAATTAAAATTTAAATAAGCTAAATTATCTTCCAGTGTTAATATCTCAGGTTTTGCATCAGTTTTTGCGTCAGCGACTGACCCTGGCCCTGAGTCTGATCAGCAGTTTCCCTCGTTGCTGTGGACTCAGCAGATCTGGAACCGCGGACGTCACCGTCGTCACCAACTCGTCCATCTTCTCGTAGTCCAGGACGTCTTTTCTCTGAGCCACAGAATGCCACAGAGCTGCAGACAGCAGCCGCACGGGAGGAATCAGCAGCCGCAGCGACGCCAGCGGCACGAAGACGTCTGGTAGAAAACACACGGAATGGACCTTTAAACTCCTAGAATGAGGATTTAACATAGAATATCTCTACAATAATAAAGGAGGTGACTACAGAAGAGTCAGGATCTATTTATGTTGCTGTTATAGAGACAATAGAGTTGGAATATTAGGAAAAAATGTGTTTTATTACAGTTAAAAATACAAAACTGACCCAAATCAGGATAAAATAGTGAAATAAGTTAATTATCTGCAATGCAAAGTTCCATAAAATCATAGAAATAACACGGATTGTTTGCATGCATTTAATCATTTGTGTTAAGAGGATTATTAAATCAGCATAAACAACTTGTGACGTCACAAATCACCACAGAGAATCTTTACCCTTTCAGCAAATTAATCTAAAAATAGTAATGATTGAATATAGAATAACAGACGTCATATTGTTGTAATTAATAATAATAAATAATAAATGTTTTGTAAATTGAAGGTTAATTAATCGTGTAAATATATATAACGGATAAACTTATATATGATTTTAAGATTAAATTGCGCTGAATTTAATAATAAACTGAACTAAAGTAACAATATGTGAATTAAATAAACCCGTAATATCTTCAATATTGGTCATTATTAATCATTATTATAAATATATTGATTGGGAAACTGTATATAAAGAGTTAACACATGAAAATAACCTTAAATCATATTAAAAAGCTGAAACTGGCAACAAAACACATTCACATATTAAATGAATTGTGAGGATTTACAGTTTTTTATGATTTCGTGTCATTTTGCAACATGGCAACAAGAGATAAATTCTCTGATAAACCGTATTTTTTAATATAAAAGCAGTAAATTACGCAACATGCGTCATTATGTTAACTTCTCAGATAACATAAGTTAATACCATGGAAGTATAATATAGTTTATAATATAGTTTATATATTACATCCGTGATTAATAAGCGGCTATTTACGACAAGCTAACGTGCTAACAGGTTAGCTCGCCGTTAGCCGTGAAGCGTGCGTTCAACCCCGCAGAAACACGCACCTGCGTTCTGCAGCTGACGGGAACTGACGGCTGTTTCCATCGTGAAGACGACGTGAAGCTACTTTATGAGCCACAAACTTCATCAACACGCTGGATTAAAGCGCTGGAAAAACGCGTTGCTACTTCCGGACAAAACAGGAAACACATGGAGCAACTTGTTTCTTTTTCAAAATAAAAGTAGATTATAAATAGCGTCAACTAACATGGGAAGAGAATTAAAACACAGCATCAATTTAGTCAGATTTCTGATAATATTGGTATTACTAGTGTAATATTAATATTAAGAGTTGTAAATTTACTAATGACACAAAAAGGCAGAAATAAGCGTCCAAAGAAAAGGTCATAGCATTATTAAAAAAAAAAAAAGAAAATCTTTAATTTTCTTGAATTTTCCCACTATGGGACAATAAAGGAAATCATATCTTATATTTTTCTATGAATTATAATTAATCATATACTATAACACACGGAGTAACTTTTTTTCCAAAATAAAAGCACATAAATAACACCAACTAATATGTGAAGAGGTTTTTCATTATATTAACTAGTGATAAATTTACTAATGACACAAAAGGGCAGAAATAAGCCTTATTTTTCTCAATCTAGAATTTGAGCTAATTTCCTCTTGAGGGATCAATAAAATATTTCTGATTTTTCAAAATAAGAGCGATTATGTTAATGAAATCTACCAAATGACAACAAGTTAGTCACCGTTCAGCAGGTAGGAAAAACATTTTATTTGTAGGATTTTCCACTCTTTTATTGTGAAAATCTTACAGTTTCTCTGGTGTCTCCACTGAGTCATTCTGGATCATCAAATCACGTCATTATGACAAAATAAAGCAGAAATCTGCTCTACTGGGTAACACTTACAGTGATAACACTTAAATAGCTTCTTACAGACTTTGAAGCAGGCACGAAGCCTTTATGATGACATCACACTTCTTAATTAAGCAATTAATGACTGGTAACCATAGAAACAACAGGAATCCATGCAGGAAAACCGTCCTCAGCAACAGTCACTGTGAGGAAGTTCCGTGGTTGAAGTCTCTGGTTTAAAAGCAGGACGCCGCGTCCTGGAAACGTGGATGAGAGGCATCCCATAGCGTTGTGTTTAATTCAGTAGAAGCTGAGTTAATGTTCTGGTGTCAGGGCAGGGACACATCTAGAAGAAAAAGATGTTTAAGAAGCACTTTATACATATTTTACTGTGAAAAACACAATACAATGACGAAAAAGTATTCACCTCAACCTTCATTGTATGCATCAATATGAATGTTGTCATTTCCTGAGTATGAACACACTATAGGAATAAATAAGTGAAATATAAATATGTCTAGAGTACAGTTATTTATCATGTGCAATAATATAATGGGTTATTGTATTTTATCGGATATAAATACAATAAATAATTAATAAAAGGCTAAAAAATTAATAACAACAAATAATATTCATAATATTAAGTTCCAAATGAATCCGAAATACCAAAACAACAGGGACTAACATAGTTAACCAAGCATCATTCCCCGACACAAGATGGCGGCCGCGTTGACGTATTAGTCCATGTGAACCACAGGTAACTCCGGTAGCATTAGTTACATATTAGGCTGCGGGTTTAACGGATACACGCGTCTGGGTTTTATGAAGTTTATATTTTATAAAGTTATGTTGCAGTGAAACACAAAAACAGACAATTCTATATTAAAGGTTTCATTTTAAATGACGCCACAGGGCGTCAACAAGAGTAGCTCAGAAAGTTAGTTTAGCGTCTTCCGTAGCCGGTTAGCTCCTCACCTTTTACGGGACCAGGAAGTATATGAAGAGGAAAAACACGGCGTCAAACACCACGAACGCCCAGAAGTCAAACCAGTACGAGTGTTTCGGTAAAGAAACCGGAGCCGCTTTAGATTTTAACGTTTTAACATCTTCTCCGGACTCCGTCACAGGAGGAGTCGCAGCCGGCGCCATGTTTGTTCGCTGTGTCCGGAAGTGATGACGCAGTTGTCACTGCGTCCTTCAAAATAAAGTTGTCCTTCAAAATAAAAACCCTGTATGAATTCAATGACTATTTGAAATCGTTGAATTTAGTTTAAATGATTAAAAAAGTAAAAGTAAACACCATTTATTTAGAATTGTGATTTTTAGATGCTATTTATATCAGTATCTATATTATCCTTTAATAAAAACACACTTCTAATAGCATTTTCTCTTATTAAAAAATAAATTCTCACAAGTCAGAATGAAAATTAAATATAGATAAGAATTAAAAATAAATAATAATAATAAATAAAATTTCAAGACATATTAAATCACATTAAATACAATCTTAAATATAGTAAAATAAATTTAAATATGTATATGAAAATTTAACAGGTGAAAATATCTTGTTTTTATTAGTCTGAGTAGAATTATCTTATTCCACTGACAGATAATTCAGCTTATTTAATTTTATTTATTTGCACATTTTTCATTCTTATATATATATATATATATATATATATATATATATATATATATATATATATATATATATATATATATATATATATATATATATATATATATATATATCTCCAGTAAAATTAAATAATTGTACTCAATATTGGACTAAATCTAAAATAAGATATTATAACTAAATAAATAAATGAATGAACAAATAAATAAGTTAATTAATTAATTAACAAATTAATTAATAAATAAATGAATAAATAAATTAATGCATAAATAAATAAATACAATTAATTAATAAATGAATAAATACATAAATAAATACATAAATTAATAATTTAATAAATAAATTAATAAATTAATTAATAATAATAAAATGATCTAAATATAAATATTAAATAATATTTAAAAAATAAAAAATTAAAACACCATGAAAATAAAACCCCGCTGAGGCCGTTTTCTCGTGTGACACCAAATACCATTTATTATTTAGGGCTTTACAAAGACTACAAAATCCTCCAGATGAGTTAAATCACTGTCTCTGTCTATTTACATGATATGTTACATACAAATGTACAAAATATAAAACATTTAAGGACAAATGTTTCCACCCAAGAAGAAAAAGAACAAATCAAACCAACAAACGCAGAGAAAACGCTGCGGTTTGTGATGGAGCTGCTGCACGTGGAGGAAAAAATGGCCGACGACAGGAGAGTAAACCAGAAAAAAAGCTGTTTTCTTTTATTTTTCCTCTGGAAATCATCGTGTTGAATCCTTAGGTTTCCATACAGGTGTATAAGTCTGTTACCATGGCGACTACCCATCTTTAGCATGCAACTACACGCCCTTTTTTTTTTTTTTTTGCAGATGGGAATAAAAAGCTGCAAAAACTAAAAGTAACCTCCACTGGCTGCAGACACAGAGAAGCTGAACACAGGTAGAGTTTAGAGGAGTTGACCTGAGGTTGGTGACGTTGGTAGAACCGGTAGAGAGGGAGGCACCGGCACGGACCGGCAGGGACCGGCAGGGACCGGCACAGACCGGCACAGACCGGCACGGACCGGCACGGACCGGCAGGGACCGGCACAGACCGGCACAGACCGGCACGGACCGGCACGGACCGGCACGGACCGGCACAGACCGGCAGGGACTGGCACAGACCGGCACAGACCGGCACGGACCGGCACAGACCGGCACGGACCGGCAGGGACTGGCACAGACCGGCAGGGACTGGCACAGACCGGCAGGGACCGGCACAGACCGGTACAGACCGGCACAGACCGGCACAGACCGGCAGGGACCGGCAGGGACCGGCAGGGACCGGCACAGACCGGTACGGACCGGCAGGGACCGGCAGGGACCGGCAGGGACCGGCAGGTAGCACCTTGTGGGTTCGTTGGTGAGTTTTACAGTACGTGTCCGGTCAGCTTCAGGGTCTGGATCAGCTCAGAGAGACGGAAACTCAGGAAAACAGAGAGAAACGAGGAGGAAACAACGGTTTGACTCAAAGTTCTGATGCAAACCAGCTCATTTACTGAGAAAAAGCAGCTTCGGATGAAAAACAGGAATAAATTCATATAAAGAGACTCTGAGAAAGTTAAAAAAAACTCTTTATCGATGAGTTTTATATTCTACGTGGATTAAATAGTTAAAATTTATTGTTATTTTTTGATTAGGATAAAAAAATGGACTTTTAAATGAGAGGATTTTTAAGATTTAACATTTTTTATTCATTTTTTTAAAATTCTATTTGTTTGAATGTTATTTCTTTAAAGATTAAAAGACAAAAAAGTCAATTAACCTTAAATATTTAGTAGTTAACTCTCTTAAAAGAAGGTTTTTATAATAATTAAAAACAAGTGTTTTATATTTGAAGGTAGGGATATTAAAATATTATAATCAGATCATTTTTTATTTTTTTAAATTTTGTCCATTTTAGTATTGTATTTTTATTTTATTTTATTTTATTTTTATTTATTTATTTTTTCGTGTTTTTTATTTTAGTATTATATTTTATTTTTTGTTATTTATTGAATTTTTTTATTTATTTTATATTTATTGTTTTTGTTTATTTTAGTATTTTATTTTAATTAATTAATTTTATTTTATATTTACAATTTTTTTGGTTTATTTTAGTACTTTAGTATTTAATTTATTTAATTTTAATTTATTTATTTTTTTATATTTAGTATTTTTTGGGGTTTATTTTAGCACTTTTATTTTATTTTAATTAATTTATTTTATATTTTTTTTATTATTTTATTTTAAATAATATTAAATTATTTAACTTTTTATCTCACTTCATATTTCAGACTTTTTTACCTCATAATTCAGATTTTTTCATCAATTGTTTTGCTTTAAATAAATAAAAATGTTGATAAATCTATTTATTATTGGACTGAAACACAACATTTCCATCATTTAGCTGAAATCTAATAATCTGACTTTAATCTTTTACATGAATTTATTCGTCTTTTCCATCGTTTTTAATCAGAACTTTCAGTAAAATCCCGTTTTTCCTCCTGAATAAACCAGTAGAATCCTGTAAAAGTGGCTTTTTATTTCTCATATAAAAGTGTTTCTGTACATCGACACACGCTCCTCTTCCTCTTGGTTTTTCTTAAAGTACAATAATTTTTTTTAACATCGACGGGCGTTTTCTTTGATTCACTGTGCAAGACTGAAGTATTTACAACGACCTTTGACCCCAACGTGTGCAAAAACAAACACCGAACAAAGAGGAGGAACAGGAAATGGCTTTAAAAGGTAAAGGTCTCCTCTTCTTTTGTTTTCAAGGGTTTTTTTTAGTTAAAAAGCTCGAAACATGCTGCAGAAACCCAAACGTTTGTTGTGCTCCTCAGTTCAAGTGAGCCCAGCTCAACTGGGCGGAAAATAACCATAAAAAATACAAAATCAAATCAGAAATTAAAAACAGCCCTCGTCCCCCGCCTCTATTCTATCTGTCGTCTGTTTCTTTTTATTCTAATACAGCATCAACTCATGGAAACCGTCAGAAAAACTGCAAAAATATGATTTAACAAGTAAAAATATCATCAATTAGTTCAATATTTAGTGGAATTATCATTTTCTACTGGAGATAATGGAGGTTATTTCTTATTTTAAAGGAAATGTGAGTGTTGTTTGCTTAAAACAAGATTCAATGACCAAAATTAGTGAAAATAATCAATAATAATAATAATATTGGATTCATATTTAGTATAATTATCCTATAGATAATAGGCAGATAATTTGGATTATTTCACATTTCTTCTTCTTGATTTTAGTCGATTTAAACTGTTTTTAGATTAAAATTTAACTTAAATCAGGACAAAAAATAGAAATAAGTGAAATTATCTGCCAGTGAAATAAGATAATTCTACTATAATTGGTAGATAATTGTTTTTTTCTTGATTTTAGTCAATTTAATAGTTTTTTTTTAAAGAAAATGTTAGTGTTGTTTCCTTAAACCAAGAATAAATTGACCAAAATTAGGAAAAAATAATAATAAATTGGATTATTTCAAGTTTTTCTTCTTGATTTTAGTCGATTTAAACAGTTTTTTAATAAAATTTAACCCAAATCAGGAATAAAACATTGAAATAATATAAATTATGTGTCTAATTCTAAGATAATTGGTATAATTAGTCCAATAAATACCAATAATATGTAGAATTATCTTATTTCAGGTGCAGATAATTTATTTTATTCCATTCTTTTCTTGATTTTAGTCAATTAAATTGTTTTTTTAAAGGAAAATATTCATCTTCTTTGCTTAAAACAAGAATAAATTGACCAAAATTAGGGAAAATATAGATATAAATAAATTACATTATTATCTATATAGATATAGATAATATGCAGATAAATTGGATTATTTCAAGTTTTTCTTCTTGATTTTAGTCGATTTAAACTGTTTTTAAATAAAATTTAACTTAAATCAGGAATAAAACATTGAAATAATATAAATTATGTGTCTAATTCTAAGATAATTGTTATAATTAGTCCAATAAATACCAATAATATGTAGAATTATCTTATTTCAGGTGCAGATAATTTATTTTATTCCATTCTTTTCTTGATTTTAGTCAATTAAATCGTCTTCTTTGCTTAAAATAGATCAAATTGACCCAAATCAGGAAATAATTTAGCTTATTTCTATTTTTTTCATTGATTTTAGTCAATTTAATCATTTTGTTTAAAGAAAATGTTCAAAGAAATTGACCCAAAACACAAGAAATGAGTTAAATTCTCCCAGAGGAATAAAATAAATCTGTTTAATATTAAACTAATTATGATTCTAATATTTTTACTTGTTAATATTTCAGGTTTCTGCAGCAACAACTGGCTGTTTCTGTTGTTTCATCATCATCATCATCATCATCATCTTCATCATCATCATTAATTCAGTATCATAGTTTTCTTTTTAAGTTTATATTAATACTTTCAGGTGTTTTTTTAGTTTTTTGTACCTTTTTCTACAACATCTTTCTGTTTATTATCAATTATTGATCGGGTTCGTCGTTTCTGTTCCTCGTTACCATGGAAACCAATTTAATAATTAGACTGAAATATTAACAGGTGGAAATATCTTGTTTTTTTTTGGTCCAATTAGTTTGATATTAAGTAGAATTATCTTATTTGAAAAAATGTGTTTTAATTCAGAATAAAAAACAAAAAAAAATACTAATAAAAAATAGTAAAATACTGAAAAAAATGCGAAAAAAATATCAATAAAAAAAAATAAAATACCCCCAAAAATAGAAAAAAATACTAAGAAAAAAATCTTTAAAAAATCATGAATAAAAAAAGTAAAATACCAAAAAAAAATATGAATTAAAAAAAATAAAATACTCCAAAATATAAAAAAAAATACTAATAAAAATAGTAAAATACAAAAAAAAATACTAAACTGACCAAATCAGTTTTTTCTTATCATATTGTGTTTTACTCCAGATAAAATTGGTTATTTAATGTTGGAGCTGAGGTTTAATACTGGGATTTATGAATAAAACTCTATAAAACTCAATGATGGATCAGGATTTTTGGGATTTACTAAGAAAATCTTGGTCTTGTTTTCTTAAAAAAACCCAAAAACCTGAAATAATGTAAATGATCTTCCAGTGGAATTAAATAATTCTACTTTATATTAAAGTAAATGCACCAAAAACAAGATGTTTCTGTTATATTTCAGTTTGTTTCTGACTCCGTCGGCTGTTTCTCTGCATCAGAGTCAATGAGTGAAGAACTTAATTAATTGTGTGTGTGTGTGTGTGTGTGTGTGTGTGTGTTTGGCAGTAAATCAAAGTGAATCGTTGGCACTTGTCCTGTAATTTTCTTCTTCACAGTAGACGACACAGACTGAACGCTGATTATTTTCTGTTGTGCTTGTTGTTGGCAGTGCAGCAGGAGACAGCACCACGTGTGTGTGTGTGTGTGTGTGTGTGTGTGTGTGTGTGTTTTATTTAGGCTGCAGAGCCGTTTTTTTTAACCACATCTGGAGCCGCCATCGATGTTTTATGGTCAGAAAAAAATACAGACACCTGAAAAAATGTGAAATATAAATTAATATAAAGATAAAAATGAATAAAAATCCTGAAATCAGGTTGAGTTTAGTTGAATTAACCCTCTCATGCATGAATTAATAGTGTTTTAAACATCTTTAGGGATGAAAAAATCATTTATAAATATATAATAATATAATATAATAATTTAATTTTCCATTTTTTTGCTTTTGCACATAAACACCTTATTATCTAATTTTCCATTTAATTATTAGAATTTATTTAATTGTGTATATTTTCCTTTTGCACATAAATATCATATTTATTTGATTTTCCATTTTATTTATTAATTATTAAATATATTTATTAATTTATATATTCATCCCCCATTTATTATCTCTGTATTTCAAATATATAAAATGGAAAATAAAATTTTAAATTAAATGAATTCATGTGCAAATAATAATAATAGACACATAATAAGAAATAAATTCGATTTTCTATTTTATTTATTAATTATTAAATATATTTATTAATTTATATTTTCATCCCCTGCATTTATTTCTCTCTGCTTTTCAACCTAACTAGATAAATTAATTAATATTTCATAATTTGAAATTAAATAAATGCATATACACTGAAAATAATAGGAAATAAATATATTAATAAGGATTTTTTTTTACATTCTGTCATTGTTTGTCACTTATCAATGAAATTATAGTGAAAATAACTGATTGTATCACACACAGCTGTGTATTATAGTGACATTCATGCATGAAAAGGTTAAATCTGAACAAAAAGTTGTGTTTTTTATTTCTTTTTGATGCAGAATCAGATAAATCTGAAGTAAGTATAAAGAAATAAGAGAAAAGAGGCTGCAGTTGTAATTATCGGCCACCAGGGGGCACTGCATCATCAAAACTCTCCACTGTGTGTGTGTGTGTGTGTTCTCTTACTGCCTGTGTGTGTGTGTGTGTGTGTGTGTGTGTGATAAGCACCTCTGTAAACAAGAATAGACATAACAACATAACCCCATTCATTCATTCATTCATTGTAAACATCTGAAGAAGATAAAAGTGGGATCGAACAAAATAAAACCATAAAAAAATCCAGTTTAGTTTCAAACCCTCTCGCTTTTCTCTTATAACAGTTCAGAAAATGCAGAAATGAAACTTCCTCATCTCCGGACACATATGAAAAGTTGTATTGTAAAATGTTATACGTCTAATAAGAAAACAGCTGTAAAATATAAATGATCTGGTGGCTGAAGATGCTGCTCGTCTGTTTTAATATTGCACCGTTCTTATGTAAAAATACCTGTTTTTCTATCTGATGGTGGGTATAATCATTTCTGATAATAAAACTTTTCATATATTCTACAGGTTTTGCACCGATGGTTGGTTTAAAGGTTCCCTCAGGTCCTGGTCCCGGTCCCGGTCCCGGTTCTGGTCTCATAGGGCGGACTCTAACGAGGAGTCCAGCTGGTCGTCATGGTGACTGGTGCTGTCGCTATCACAGCTCTGAGTGCTGGAGTAGTTGGCGGCTTCCTGCAGCCTCAGCAGCATGTTCATCTGCAGAAAAAACACCAAAAACACTTTAATTACACAGAAACTAACGATTTAAGACTAATAATGAATGAACAGAGAGAATTAAAGGGACAGTTCACCATAAAATACTAAATAAGGCATTAATAATATGGATTTAATAGGCAGGGATAATTAAAGGGACAGTTCACCATTAAATACAGAATATTTTCCTTAATTTTCATGACTGTAGAGTCGTTTATCATCTATTTATTTATAGAACATGATATTTAATAAAGGTGACATTAACTATCATGTTAAATATCAAGTGAATTTTGTGATTATTCTACTGAGAATCAATAATTAACAGTGAAATCGACACAGATCCATTGATTTTTATTGGATTTTTATCATATTTTTCAGTGAAATTAACTGAAAAATAATAAAGTGTATTGAATGAGGTCATAACTTGGGGGAATAGTTGAAAATATTGGCAAAAAAGTGCATTAAATTGAGCCAAATAATTGATTTTTATTCATTTCTACTGTGAAAACTGTGTTTAAAACCATTAAAAGCGAACATGGAATAATGAAATACAGAGTAAATGTGTAAAAGTAGCTTCATTTTATTGGTAAATGTTATTTTTTTATATTTTACATGTTGTAAAATACACTTTTAGGACGTTGCCTCGGGATAAAACTGCAGAACTTTCCTCCCTGCATCAGAACTAATGGTCTAAATAATGCAGATGTTGCTGCAGCATCTGCTGCAAGACACACACACACACACACACACACACACACACACACACACACACACACACTACACTTTAATTCCTCTTGGGCTGCACTAACCCAACAAATTAATTCTCTTTTTCTCTCTGTTTCTTTTTCTTCTTCTTTAATTCGTTCATTTTTCACTCGGAGGAAGCCAAGGTAAAACTCATCCATCGTTTCTATGGAAACAGCCTTGAACCGTGTTACGCTGATAGTTGATGAGTTTTCTTTGTGTGTAAACATCTGTTTGAGCTCCTCATGTCACAGAGCTCATGTTTTATCACAAACAGCAGCGTGAACAGAGGAGCCAAAGTGCCCTAAGAGCACTTTAACACACTTTTTAGCTAACAACAGGGCACTTTAACATGTGTTTAGGCTCCTAGAGGGAACTTTAATGCACATTTTTGCTCCTAGTGGGCACTTTAGCCCATTTTTAGGCTATTAGAGGGCACTTTAATATGTGTTTTCGCTCTCCTGAGTGCACTTTAACACATGTTTTGGCTCTTAGAGGGCACTTTAGCACACAGTCAGACTCATAGAGGGCACTTTAGGCTATTAAAGGGCACTTTAATATGTGTTTTACCTCCCCTGAATGCACTTTAACATGCATTTAGACTCCTAGATGGCACTTTAACACATGTTTTGGCTCCCAAATGGACATTTTATTACACATTTTGGCTCCTAGAGGGCACTTTAATATGTGTTTTAGCTCCCCTGAGTGCACTTTAACACATGTTTTGGCTCTTAGAGGGCACTTTAGCACACAGTCAGACTCATAGAGGGCACTTTAGGCTATTAAAGGGCACTTTAATATGTGCTTTACCTCCTCTGAGTGCACTTTAACATACGTTTAGACTCCTAGAGGGCACTTTAACAGACATTTAGGCTCGTAGATGGCACTTTAACACATGTTTTGGCTCCTAGAGGGCACTTTAGCCCATTTTTAGGCTATTAGAGGGCACTTTAATATGTGCTTTACCTCCTCTGAGTGCACTTTAACATGCGTTTAGACTCCTAGAGGGCACTTTAACACATGTTTTGGCTCCTAGAGGGTACTTTAGCATGCATTTTAGCTTCAAGAGGGCACTTTAGCAAGTGTTTTGTCTCCCAAGAGGGCAGTTTAGCACATGTTTTGGTTTCTAGAGGGCACTGTAACACACATTTCTGCTCCAAAAGGCCACTTTAGCACATGTTTTAGCTTCCAAGAAGCCACTTTAACACAGGTTCTGGCTAATTTAACATGTTTTCCCCCACTCGGCCACTAGGGGGCGACCCCACAGCTTTCTTAATGAATCTGTTTGAATCCCATATTGTTTTTCCTTTAGTTTTTTTCCTTCTGCATGTTTTTTCTCTGTGTTTCTCTGCATGTTCGATGTTTCCTCACCAGCGGGTCTCCCTCCGTGTCGCTCTGTGAAACCTGCTTGGACGACGCTCCCTCCTTGGACGAGCTGTATCCGTCGTACCCGACGTCCTCGGGCCTCAGCTGCAGCAGCGTTTGTCCGTCCTGCTGCAGCGAGGCGGCGTTCCACGGATACGTGTCGTTCACCCACTTGGACGGATCCTCCCACGCTGCTCGCTTCCCGTAAAGCTGCAGGAAGACGGAAAAACAACGGAGGAGGACATGAAGAAAGACGACCATGGTATGTGAGGACCATCAGGTCCCCAGAAAGAACAGAGGTCAATTTTTAATATAATTACATCCATAAGTAAAACTGAATAAAACTGAATAAATGACTATAAATAAATAAATTCCTTAATTTAATATCTAATTAACATATTTATTTCCTATTATTTGTCTATTATTTTTACTGTAATTTTGCTCTTGTTTTTATTTTAAATTTTTACTTTAATCAACTGTTTTTAAATTATATCTTGTTTTTTTTTGTAATTAATTTTATTATTTCTTTAATTTTTTATCTTATTAATTATTATTATTATCTTATTAAGGATTTATGTTCCTATCTGCTTGATAATCTATATTTATTTGTTATTTATTCGAATTCTTTATTCTTTAAAATTCAACATCATAAGACATAATAAAATAGTAAATTACTAACCTCAGCTCATTCCTTTCCTGAAATGCTGTTTAACATATTATTGTTATAATTCTACTAATTAACATATAGCAGCAATAATATTTTTATCAATGATTCAACAAAACCATTAAAAACTAATTTATTTCTACTCAAAGTTACAAACATTTTACTTTGCAGTAAAATCAACGTTGATCATTTGTTCGTTTTTTTGTACTCTACTCTATTCTATTCTATTCTATTCTACTCTACTCTATTCTATTCTACTGCAGTAAATCCTCTCTCACCTGGAGTCCTTCCCTCACAGCTTCCAGCAGGTACGGAACCAACGAGTAGTTCCACAGATCCGTGAACCAGACTCTGGATCCTTCTACGTCCATGGGACAGGACAGAAAGAGACGGGGGCCTGAGAAGGACAAAAAGACTGGATGACTGAAAATCACCAAAGAAAAGGGTGTCGATTAACATAAACCACTATGGTGTGTGTGTGTGTGTGTAGTGTGTGTGTTTGCATATTTCTTGGTGGAGACATTGCCCTGAAAGATCTATTGGAGCTGAAACCACATCTCTATCTCCTTTAGAAATGGTGGTCCCCGGTAGGTCGGTGTTCGACAGTAGGTCCCCACAGTGCAACATAAACCACTATGAGTGTGTTTGTGTTTGTGTGTGTGTGTGTTTGCATATTTCTTGGTGGAGACATTGCCCTGAAAGATCTATTGGAGCTGAAACCACATCTGTATCTCCTTTAGAAATAGTGGTCCCCGGTAGGTCGGTGTTCGACAGTGGGTCCCCACAGCGTAACATAAACCACTATGTGTGTGTGTATGTGTGTGTTTGTATATTATTTCTTGGTGGAGACATTGTCCTGAAAGATCTTTTTAATTGAAACCACTGTATCTCCTTTAGAAATGGTGGTCCCCGGTAGGTCGGTGTTTGAGAGTGGGTCCCCACAGTGTAACATAAACCACTATGAGTGTGTGTGTGTGTGTGTGTGTGTGTTTGCATATTTTTTGGTGGAGACATTGCCCTGAAAGATCTATTGGAGCTGAAACCACATCTATATCTCCTTTAGAAATGATGGTCCCTGATAGGTTGGTGTTTGACAGTGGGTCCCCACAGCGTAACATAAACCACTATGAGTGTGTGTGTGTTTTCATATTTCTTGGTGGAGACATTGTCCTGAAAGATCTTTTTAATTGAAACTACTGTATCTCATTTAGAAATGGTGGTCCCCGGTAGGTCGGTGTTTGACAGTGGGTCCCCACAGCGTAACATAAACCACTATGAGTGTGTGTGTGTTTGTATATTATTTCTTGGTGGAGACATTGTCCTGAAAGATCTTTTTGATTGAAACTACTGTATCTCATTTAGAAATGATGGTCCCTGATAGGTTGGTGTTTGACAGTGGGTCCCCACAGCGTAACATAAACCACTATGAGTGTGTGTGTGTGTTTTCATATTTCTTGGTGGAGACATTGTCCTGAAAGATCTTTTTAATTGAAACTACTGTATCTCATTTAGAAATGGTGGTCCCCGGTAGGTCGGTGTTCGACAGTGGGTCCCCACAGCGTAACATAAACCACTATGAGTGTGTGTGTGTTAAACTGACCTATAGTGACGTCTGAGGAGCTGTGGGCCTCCAGGAAGCCGTTGAGGTGCTGCCAGGTCTTGGGGATCCAGTCGATGATCTTGATCAGGTCGTTGCTGCGCATGTTTTTATTGATCTCCGTCTCGATCAGCTTCCGCCGCAGAAAACGTCCCAGGAAACCTTTAACCGGCTCCGTGTGGTTGGTGCAGAGGACCCACCTGCAGCAGGACAGAGGGTGAACCGCCGGTTTATTCCACACTAACGGATCTGTGTTCGCAGCGGAGCGTCTGTTCATTCTCATCTAACAAGACTAATTAGCCAGGAGGATAATTACAGCGTTCCCTCCGGGGGGAAAAAGGCTTTCGGTTTACGATTTGTGAGACTTTTACAGACAAATCACACAGATTATCACACAGGGAGATGATGCACAGCAAATAAAGAGAAGTGGAGTTTGAATTTAACCACTTAAAGGTCTATTCCAGCTATAAATGATAGTAAATCTGGAAGAGGTCAAAGGTTATGAACTTGAAACCTGGTATTAAACCAGTAAATGACAGTAAATGCACGTATGTTTCCCTTTTGCACATAAATGCTGCATTGATGTGATTTTACATTTAATTCATGACTTTTTTTATGTATTTATCTATTTATATATTCATCCCTGTTTTATTTCTCTCTGTATTAAAGTGTCAGGACCAACCTGAAGTTGTGGTGCAGCTCCAGGTTTGGTGAAGAGGAAACTCCCTGGTTCATGGTCCCAATGACATAAGGGCTGAAGGAGAAAAACAACAACATGATAATTAATATTTATTCTGATGCATTATTAACACCAGTCGTCACTAGAGGTGTAACCATCGTCTACTATCGATCTTATCAGGAGAAAATATCTTGTAAAATTAGATAATTCGTCCAATATTGAGTAGAATTATCGTGAATTGAAGTTTTTTTCCGAAATGTGAGGATAAAAAAGTCAGAATTATGAGATAAAATGTCCTAAATATACAACATTAAGATTAGAACTCAAGCAAATTAATCTTATTTCGAGGAGAGAAGACTGAACTGACCAAACTCAAGGAAAAAAAACATGAAATAAGACAAAAATCGGATCTTATCAGTTTGTTCCCGCGCTACATCAGTGTTCTAGTTTCTCTCAAAGGGCCAGTTATAAAGATCATATATACGTATCTATGTATTATTATTATATATCTTATTATATTAGATAATTGTCTTTCCACTCATAATAATGATGCTGAGGAGTTTTTTAACTCCTTAAATCAGCTGCTGCAGAAATAATGTTGTATTGTTGTTTAATTATTAACCATTAAAATCATCACAGATATGTAGAGACTCATACCAGAATCTGCTGATAACCACTATTAACTATTGATTTATTTCATGAATCTATGGTTTAGTGTTGCTATGCTGAATATTAAAGAATAGAAAGTAGCAGAAAGTAATGACAGATGTACTTCAACAAAGGAAAATAAGGAAAAAATGGAAACTTTCCTCTTTTTAAACAACCTGAGAAAAGATTTAACGAAGTCGTATCAGAGTTGAATCTTTCGCCGCCTCTAAGCAGAATAATCTCCTTTAAATAGCAGGAAAACTCACCATTTGTGGTACTTGCAGTTGAGGAATCCGTTGAAGATGTCGCTGAGGGAGCCGATGTGGTGCAGGTTGTCCAGGATGACCACGGTGGGCAGCTCCGTGTCCGTCTGGTCCGAGCTGCACTGCTCCGCCAGGTTGGACAGGTACTGACGCAGGTCCTGAAAAACAGCAGGAATAAACAGAGGATGGTTCAGATGCTGGAAAAAACCAGTACTACCTTTTTATTTATGATTAAATACCTTCAACCAGGCGTCAAACGTTTTTTCCCGCGTCACATCAGTGTTATGGTTTTCCTCAGTTGTAAAGCTCCTATAAATAAACTATTTCTACTTGTTATATTATTATATTACATTAATATTATATTATTAGTACATTTATACTCTATATATAATGTGTATAATGTGTATATTTATTTCTTCTACTGCCTCTAGATATTTTCTATATTTCTGACTAAAACTAAAATAAAATACTTTGGATTTTCAGATTAAAACTAAAATAAAATACTTTGGATTTTCATATTAAAATAAACTAAAATACTTTGGATTTACAGATTAAAACTAGACTAAAATACTTTGGATTTTCAGATTAAAACTAAAATAAAATACTTTGGATTTTCATATTAAAATAAACTAAAATACTTTGGATTTACAGATTAAAACTAGACTAAAATACTTTGGATTTTCAGAGTAAAACTAAACTAAAATACTTTGGATTTTCAGAGTAAAACTAAACTAAAATACTATGGATTTTCAGATTAAAACAAACTAAAATACTTTGGATTTTCATATTAAAACTAAACTAAAATACTTTGGATTTTCAGATTAAAACTAAACTAAAATACTTTGGATTTTCAGATTAAAATAAACTAAACTACTTTGGATTTTCAGGTTAAAACTAGACTAAAATACTTTGGATTTTCAGATTAAAACTAAACTAAAATACTTTGGATTTTCAGGTTAAAACTAGACTAAAATACTTTGGATTTTCAGACTAAAACTAGACTAAAATACTTTGGATTTTCAGGTTAAAACTAGACTAAAATACTTTGGATTTTCAGGTTAAAACTAGACTAAAATACTTTGGATTTTCAGACTAAAACTAGACTAAAATACTTTGGATTTTCAGGTTAAAACTAGACTAAAATACTTTGGATTTTCAGATTAAAACTAGACTAAAATACTTTGGATTTTCAGGTTAAAACTAGACTAAAATACTTTGGATTTTCAGATTAAAACTAGACTAAAATACTTTGGATTTTCAGACTAAAACTAGACTAAAATACTTTGGATTTTCAGATTAAAATAAACTAAACTACTTTGGATTTTCAGATTAAAACTAGACTAAAATACTTTGGATTTTCAGATTAAAACTAAACTAAAATACTTTGGATTTTCAGGTTAAAACTAGACTAAAATACTTTGGATTTTCAGATTAAAACTAAACTAAAATACTTTGGATTTTCAGATTAAAACTAGACTAAAATACTTTGGATTTTCAGACTAAAACTAGACTAAAATACTTTGGATTTTCAGAGTAAAACTAAACTAAAATACTATGGATTTTCAGATTAAAACAAACTAAAATACTTTGGATTTTCATATTAAAACTAGACTAAAATACTTTGGATTTTCAGATTAAAATAAACTAAACTACTTTGGATTTTCAGATTAAAACTAAACTAAAATACTTTGGATTTTCAGACTAAAATTAGACTAAAATACTTTGGATTTTCAGGTTAAAACTAGACTAAAATACTTTGGATTTTCAGATTAAAACTAGACTAAAATACTTTGGATTTTCAGGTTAAAACTAAACTAAAATACTTTGGATTTTCAGAGTAAAACTAAACTAAAATACTATGGATTTTCAGATTAAAACAAACTAAAATACTTTGGATTTTCATATTAAAACTAGACTAAAATACTTTGGATTTTCATATTAAAACTAGACTAAAATACTTTGGATTTTCAGATTAAAACCAGACTAAAATACTTTGGATTTTCATATTAAAACTAGACTAAAATACTTTGGATTTTCAGATTAAAACTAGACTAAAATACTTTGGATTTCAGATTAAAACCAGACTAAAATACTTTGGATTTTCAGATTAAAACTAGACTAAAATACTTTGGATTTTCAGATTAAAACTAGACTAAAATACTAGTATCAGGACTAGTATTTGACCAGCCACCACTCGTCCAGCGTGCCGTACCTTGCTGGAGTTCTGGTCCACGTTGAAGCTGGCCAGGTTGTGTTCCGTCACCCTCTGGCCCATCTGGGAGATGAGGAACTCGGCCAGCTTGGCAGCCATGAAGGACTTGCCGGTGCCGCTGGGTCCTGAGAGGATGATCCGCCGGTGCTCCAGCAGCAGGTTGAGGTACCGCTGGATGATGGGCTTCGGGATGAGGGTGTCGAACACCAGGCTGTCGATGCTGTTCTCCTTCAGACCTGCAGCAGGAGAAGGATGGAATAAACTACATTAGTATAGAAATATCATTGATCCAGCACCACACGCTTTCATGGATCCTGATCATTTCATCTGGTACCTTTGAGGTTGACCTTGATGACGTTGTTGTCTCCCACCAAGTAGCCGCAGGGCAGCAGCTCAGGCACTTCAGAGGCGTGAGAACGGACCACGTCGCCCATCCTGTAGCTCACGATGCTGTCGGAGCTCAGCCCCAGACTGGTGAGGGGGTCTACACGGAATACATACTCCTGCAGGGGAAGATATAGAATATATATAGGTAAATACACTGGAATATATAGACTATCACTCTGTTTTATAGAGGTAAATATACAGGAATATATAGACTATCACTCTGTTTTATAGAGGTAAATATACAGGAATATATAGACTATCACTCTGTTTTATAGAGGTAAATATACAGGAATATATAGACTATCACTCTGTTTTATAGAGGTAAATATACAGGAATATATAGACTATCACTCTGTTTTATAGAGGTAAATACACTGGAATATATAGACTATCACTCTGTTTTATAGAGGTAAATATACTGGAATATATAGACTATCACTCTGTTTTATAGAGGTAAATACACAGGAATATATAGACTATCACTCTGTTTTATAGAGGTAAATACACTGGAATATATAGACTATCACTCTGTTTTATAGAGGTAAATATACAGGAATATATAGACTATCACTCTGTTTTATAGAGGTAAATACACTGGAATATATAGACTATCACTCTGTTTTATAGAGGTAAATACACTGGAATATATAGACTATCACTCTGTTTTATAGAGGTAAATACACTGGAATATATAGACTATCACTCTGTTTTATAGAGGTAAATATACTGGAATATATAGACTATCACTCTGTTTTATAGAGGTAAATACACTGGAATATATAGACTATCACTCTGTTTTATAGAGGTAAATATGATGGAATATATAGACTATCACTCTGTTTTATAGAGGTAAATACACTGGAATATATAGACTATCACTCTGTTTTATAGAGGTAAATATACAGGAATATATAGACTATCACTCTGTTTTATAGAGGTAAATACACTGGAATATATAGACTATCACTCTGTTTTATAGAGGTAAATATACAGGAATATATAGACTATCACTCTGTTTTATAGAGGTAAATATACAGGAATATATAGACTATCACTCTGTTTTATAGAGGTAAATATGATGGAATATATAGACTATCACTCTGTTTTATAGAGGTAAATATACAGGAATATATAGACTATCACTCTGTTTTATAGAGGTAAATATACAGGAATATATAGACTATCACTCTGTTTTATAGAGGTAAATACACTGGAATATATAGACTATCACTCTGTTTTATAGAGGTAAATATACAGGAATATATAGACTATCACTCTGTTTTATAGAGGTAAATACACTGGAATATATAGACTATCACTCTGTTTTATAGAGGTAAATACACTGGAATATATAGACTATCACTCTGTTTTATAGAGGTAAATACACTGGAATATATAGACTATCACTCTGTTTTATAGAGGTAAATATACAGGAATATATAGACTATCACTCTGTTTTATAGAGGTAAATATACAGGAATATATAGACTATCACTCTGTTTTATAGAGGTAAATACACTGGAATATATAGACTATCACTCTGTTTTATAGAGGTAAATACACTGGAATATATAGACAATCACTCTGTTTTATAGAGGTAAATATACAGGAATATATAGACTATCACTCTGTTTTATAGAGGTAAATATACAGGAATATATAGACTATCACTCTGTTTTATAGAGGTAAATACACTGGAATATATAGACTATCACTCTGTTTTATAGAGGTAAATATACAGGAATATATAGACTATCACTCTGTTTTATAGAGGTAAATACACTGGAATATATAGACTATCACTCTGTTTTATAGAGGTAAATACACTGGAATATATAGACTATCACTCTGTTTTATAGAGGTAAATACACTGGAATATATAGACTATCACTCTGTTTTATAGAGGTAAATATATTTCCTGTATAAATGTGTATATTTACCTTAAAGAGGCGTCTGATGACTCCGTCCAGGACGTCCCATTTAGTTTTACCACTGACACCTATAGAACCAATAAGGTACTGGTGGCTCTGTGTAGCCTGGAGAATGACAACAATAAATAATAAATAATAATAACAGTAATGGTATAATATATAATAAATAATAACAGGATTATTATTATAATACCTTGGTGGTGTTGGGTCCACTCTTGATTGTCACCACTATTCTAACGCTGCGTCCTTCTTTACGTAGATTCCCCTCGTAGCTGTCATCCAACAGGATGTCTGTAAACCACAGGAAACAATCAATAATCAATCAGTTCATCAATCACAGGCTCGTTATGACCCCAGAGTAACACACAGTTAACGGGTTTCAAGAAGTTTTATATCTGCAGCATTTACAGGCTTTTTGGTTCAATTTACTGATTATTTCTTTAGTAGAATTCACATTATTCACTTTAATGTTATCGACCATTTTAATAAATTGATATTATCGGTGAAAATCAGTGAAATCAGTGTAAATCAGTGATAAATTAGTGTTAAATCAATGTAAATCACAGTAAAATCAGTGTAAATCAATGATTATCATGGTGAAATTAATATAAATCAATGTAAATCAGAGTAAAATCAGTGAAAATCTGTGTAAATCACTGTAAAATTAATAAATCAGTGTAAATCAGTGAAAAATCTGTGTTAAATCAGTGTAAAATCAGTATAAATCAGTGACCAATCAGTGTTAAACCAATGTAAATCAGAGAACAATCAGTGAAAAATCTGTGTAAATCAACGTATATCATGGTGAAATTAATATAAATCATTGTAAATCAGAGTAAAATCAGTGTAATTCTGTGTTAATCTGAGTAAAATCATCATAAAATCTGTGTAAAATGATGTAAATCAGTGTAAATCACTGATAAATCAGTGATAAATCAATGTAAATCAGAGTAAAATTAGTGTAGATAACTGTAAAATGAATGTAAATCAGTGTAAATCAGTGATAAATCAGTGTAAATCAGAGTAAAATCAGTATAAATCAATGTATATCATGGTGAAATTAATATAAATCATTGTAAATCAGAGTAAAATCAGTGTAAATCATTGTAAATCAGAGTAAAATCAGCATAAATCAGTGTAATCGGATGTAATTCTAATAGAAAACCCTGCTACTGACCAATCAGGACTCAGTATTCAACAAAAACCCCAAAGCATGAATATTTTATAGGGTTTAGGAGGACGAGTCAAAACGGTATTAAATTTCCAACCATAGCTGTTAGAGCTGTAGGACACATATATATAATATATATATAATAAATAATAAATATATATAAAGTGTCAGAGCTGAAGTTTTTATTGGTTTATTTCCTGCAGCATCCAGTTGGATTAGCTGCTTCATACACTCAGTAAATATGAGAGAATTGTGTTTGAAATGACCCAGAGGAGCTGCATGAAATGATGATGAAACACACACACACACACACACACACACACACACACACACACACACACACACACACACACACACACACACACACACACACACACACACACACACACACACACACACACACACACACACACACACACACACACACACACAGCACTGGTCCCTCTCTTCGTCCTATAATTAACTCAGAAGTCTGGTTTCTCTCTGAGGACGTCGGCCCTAGTTAATTCGGCGGAGGGATGAGCTGAGAGTCGTTATCAGCCCGATGCAGAGCCTCGCCGCCGCTAACGGGAAAACACAACAACACAATAAATAAATAAATAAATGAACGAGGACGAGAGATTAGAGACTCGTTAAAGTGGCGGCGACTTGTTGAGTTGGTGTAAAAACTCACAATCACAGCTGCATCACAGCTTTATATCGTTTAATTAACGGCAAATAATATTAATGTGAATAAATGTAGAAAAGCCTCTAAATTACTGTGAATGTTGCTGCATGTCGACTGGTTGTAGATACAAGAGACTGTTACTGGAAGCCTCTTAAATGAGTTAAAACACTCATTTACAATGATTCTACTCTGATTTAATATTGATTCAACACTGATTTATACTGATTTACCATTGATTTCCACTCATTTACACAGAATTTATAATGATTTGGCCTGATTTCTTACTGATTTAGACTTATTTAACACTGATTTACACCAATTCAACAGTGATTATCACTGATTTAATACAGATTTACAAAGATTTACACTAATTTACCACCGATTTTCACTGATTTAACACTGTTTCATACTGATTTAGACTGATTTAACACTGATTTTCACTCATTTAGATGGATTTAACACTGATTCAGACTGATTTAACATTGATTTTCACTGTTTCAGACCAATTTCCACTGTTTTATACTGATTTAACACTGATTTTCACTGATTTCCACTGTTTCAGACTCATTTAAGAGTGATTTGTACTGATTTAACACAGACTTACACTAATTTAACACTGATTTTCACTGATTCAACACTGATTCATACTGATTTAGACTGATTTAACACTGATTTTCACTCATTTAGATGGATTTAACACTGATTCAGACTAATTTAACATTGATTTTCACTGTTTCAGACCGATTTCCACTGTTTTATACTGATTTAACACTGATTTACACTAATTTAACACTGATTTACACTAATTTAACACTGATTTTCACTAATTCAACACTGATTCAACACTGATTTAACACAGTTTCACACTGATTTAACACTGATTCAACACTGATTTAACACTGATTTACACTGATTTAACACTGATTTACACTAATTTAACACTGATTTAACATTGATTTAACACAGTTTCACACTGATTTTCACTGATTTAACACTGATTTACACTGATTTAACACTGATTTACACTTATTTAGTGAACCGACCTGACATGATGGTGTCGGTGATGTTCAGGTTGTTGAGCGACAGCCCCAGTGACTGACGGGAGGAGGACGAGGACGTGCTGGAGGTCTCGGAGGGCGGCCGGGCCGTCTTTAGGGGCGTGGCCGTGGGCGTGGCGTTACCGCTGGACTTCAGGCGGTCGTTCTCCGCCTTCAGAGCCTCGATCTCGTTCTGGGAGAAAAGGACGAGGACGTTAGTTCCAAGAAGACAGAGAAGTTAAACTGCTCTGAATGAGATCATTAATGTAAGACTGTGACTGTGAATGGTCATTTTGCTGCATTAAAGCCGACTGGACTGTTTTATATCAGAATTATGGTCTGTAATGGTGTCTGTGATGTTTAAGGCTGTGTTTGTAGTTCTAGTCTCAGATAAGAAGCCTTTCGTGATCCAGATCTGAGCAAATCCACAAAGATCCACTTATCTGAGACGTCCATATACAGAGAATCTTTGAACATGTGCTTCTTTTAAGGATGAAATTCAACGTCTCTGAGTTGCAGACTTTGATGTGATGGGCGGATTCTCGTTGAAATACATCAGTAGAAATAAAGAAGGAATATTTATTTGCTTCTCGTTGTTTATTCTGCTTCATGGACAATTACTGGGAATATGTTCAAGACTGAGAATAAAAAGAACTACACAACCCTACAACTGCACTATGGAACTGGTTATTATTATTATATCTATATTATATTATATTATTAGTATTATTATACACCTGCACCCGGTCTTCCTATACACAGCTATTAGTATACTCATATATATATATATATATATATATATAGTGGATATGGAGATTTTTTACAAGTGCAAAAATGTGTAATTTACCCATTTTTTAAAAAAGAAATTGAATTAAATGCAGATAATTTTGCATAATTTACCGAATGACACTTAATGACAACTGTCATAAGCATTTATTAATGTTAATATAGACCTATGTTAATATATAGCTTTTCTAGTCATGTGGAATATTACACATTTCAAATATTATATTAATATCATTTTATTATTGTATATATTATACTATTTAATATCTGTTATCTTATATCTATTATACTTGTATTATAATCCATATATATTCATAATAATGAAGACAGAATAGGTAACCATGGTTATTTTCTCTGTTGTTATTTATGGTGTTTTTTTATTTGTGTTTGTTTGTCTATAGTTTAATAACAACTAGTTTTATAACTAATCTAATCTAATCTAATCTAATTTGAGTGTTACCAGTGGTTTTAAGTAGAATATTTAGAGACCTTGCTTCCCCTGGAGATTAGGAAACACTGCAAGCTTGATGCTACGTTTTAGCTTAGCTTAGCTTAGCGTAGCCTCACCTGCATGCGGTTCATGGCCTCCCGGATCTGGTCGAGGTGGTGGGCGGAGCTTAGCGCCTCCAGCCGGATGTCGGTCAGTTTGAGCTCCTTCTCCCGCAGCTCGTTCTTCAGCTGGAGGATGACCTCGGCCTCGGCCTCGGTGCATTCACACAGCCTGAAACCAGCCATTAAAACACAGGGGGAGGGGGAGGGGGGAGGGGAGGGTTAAAAACCACACACACACACAGGTAATCTGGACAGAAAATTACACATTTAAAGGAGAAAAGAGAGCTGAGGTTCAGAGGGAAGCTGGAGTCAGTGGAGGGAATACAACTGTGGATTGAATGGGGGGGAATTAGGGGCATTTGTGACAGCGAATCCTTCCCATTTACTGTAAAACTCCCATCTGATGCTAAAGGTCAGAGGTCATGTTCCAGATGATCATGGAAGCAAACAAACAGTATCTCCACTGAGATGCTAATTTGCAGTTGCACATGCTTTTTTATGTGATTTATCGTCTCCACAGCACAGCAGAACGTACTCACATGCTTTTATACAAACTACAAAGCCCATTGGAGTCAATCTGAATATAAAGTTGATTGACTTCTCAACGGCTGCTCAGCGACCACTGCCTTTCTGTCTATGAACGTCCTCCTTCATCCAGGTCAAAGTTCGCTCTCTCTCAAGTTGAATCGTAGGCAACTGAACTGAGGTCCAGGTTCACAAATCTATGTTTTATTCACATACTTTTCTATCTAATTTGGTATCTGAACCACACCAATGCAGCCCTTATCCAGAGATTTCAAGTAAAGAGATTCAAAACCATCGGATCGGGTAGATTATTCCGGTCTGGTATGGTATCACAGGTTTTTGAGAGGCCCGAGGTCCCGGCTACACTAGTCTACCTTTTATTTTCTACCCAATTCATCTTCTGAACCAACACCAACACTCATCCGGACGTTTCTGAAACAAGTGGAAGGATTTGAAAACGTCAGATCGAGTAGATTTATGTAGCCACCTCAATCCTTACGATCTTTACCAGAATCATAACGTCAAAGACGAAGCGTTGGTCACACTTTAGAATTCTGTTCAAAACAACAAAGATGGCCGACATGTCTCAGGTGATGTTGGTGGTCTTTAATACTTTTGATATATCACTACTGGCCTGGTATGGTATCGCAGACCTTTGAGGCCATAGCTAAACTAGTCTAGAATTTATTTTCTATCAAATTTGGCCCCTGAACCACACCAACACAGCACTTATCCAGAGATTTCTCAACAAGTGGAGAGATTTAAACATCGAGTCAATTAGAATCGTGTAATGACCCCAATTGGTTGCACTTGCAACAAAAACAACAAAGATGGCGGACATGTCTAAGATTATGTCTCTGTTTCTTCTTCTTCTTTGACGTTTTAAGGCAGCCGGCATCCAAAAACGTTGCATTCCTGCAAGACTTTGTCCTATATCCTACGTTACAATCCAGAGGAAATATCGTCTTTCTCTCCCATTTGACCCTATTTCCTTTTCCAAGCTCCATCTTTACAACTTTCTGATCAACTCTTGTCTTTCATAGACACAATTTCCACAAACAAGTTGTATCCATTGAGACTTGTGGAGGACGGGAAGGACATAGACCATTGACTCTTGGGTAAGAGGTGAAACGTCTTCCTAGACCAGGGGTGGGCAATCCTGGTCCTGGAGGGTGCAGGATTTTGTTCCAACCAAGAAGTTACACACCTGATTCTACTAATCAACCTCTAGAACCATTGCCAAGGCCTTCATTAGTAGAATCAGGTGTGTAACTTCTTGGTTGGAACAAAATCCTGCACCCACACCGGCCCTCCAGGACCAGGATTGCCCACCCCTGCCATAGACAAATACAAGTCCAGTTGCCGACATTTCAGTTTGACAGAGAGAGGTCACTGCTTGTGTTTTTTCTCTACAACTGAGAACCAGGAACTTTTCCTGAACCGGGTCCTGGTTCAGGTTTGTGCGCTATAAGATCGACCGTCGACCTCTGACATGCCGGGTTTTTAAGTCTTTCGGATGCAGGATAAAGTCACAGCAACACACCCCACTACACACCACACGCTCCCTAGGAGCAACACATCCAGGGCCCGGCGTTACCGAGATCTGTGCTTGTAGACCACGTGGCCGTTTTGCTTTTTCTTTGGCGTCCAAATGGGGGAGGACTTGCTATCGCAAACGCACTTGCTAGACGTTAGAGAGGCCGGAGGAGAGATTAAAGAAAAACGTGAGGTTGAGGATTCGTAGACAGTTGTGAAACCAAAAAAGGAAAAATCACAGTGAAAAGAATTTAGGACTCGCAGGAAGAAAAGGAGGTAACACTTTACTTGACGGGTGAGTTCATGACACATTTATAAACTGCATTCATGGGACTCAACCTTCATACCAAAGGGTTCATGAATGTGGAAGACAGAATGAAAGCTCAGGATCAAACACCTGGACCTCTATTTGGTGCCATTGGATCTTTTACATGCACCAGATTGTTGCAGAGACTTTTCTCATGCAATTTATGCATCGGAGGTAATGATTTGGTACAAGAAAGTGTTGTTTCTTGATGTGCTGATGAAAGAAGTCACCACAGACACGTTTGATTCCAAAAAGAACGGTTGGTTTTCTCCAGATGCAGAATGTCCACCAGGACCATGCCACTTTGAAATTGTTGGGCTTTTATTTTGACGAGTCGTCGTTGTTTTGTCTTCCACATCCATGGAAGGTCTGGTATAAATGTTGAGTCCCCAATGAGGTTTTGAGCCTATTTACAAAAACATAAATGCTGCTTTGCAGTTGTTGGACTTTTATTTTGACAAGTCGTCGTTGTTTTGTCTTCCACATTCATGAAAGTTGAGGTGTGACTGGTACTTTATGTGCAGTCCAACGCAAAGAACCATTGACATTTATGTTCTAATGTCATGCAATTCACTTCCTTTAAGTTTAAACTCTTGTAGAACAGGATATTTTACCATAAAAGGAGAAGATTCAAGTTTACAGCATGTAAAACAGTTTGTTAGATTCACTTGTTGTGTTTTAATAAAGTCTATTTTATACAATTTAAGTGGCTGAGACATTTTCACCAGGACCATCTCTGGGAGTTCATCATCTTAAATTCAGATCAAAAACGGCTGCTTTGCAATTGTTGGGCTTTTATTTTGACGAGTCGCCGCCATTCTTTCTTCCACATTCAGGAAACGTTTGGTATGAAATGCTTCGTTTGCCGTGTACGAACTTTACAAACTCACCCGTCAAGTAAAGGTCACTGAAAAGAAACCATGCATGTTTTCATATATGTATTTTCTGCGTGTTGAAACTCACTCGGTGGTGGACGGCGAGGATCTCAGCGTGGCCACGCTGCCCTGCCTGTTGTCGTGCTGCAGCTTGGGCGACGACGGCAGCGAGTCGATCATCTCCTCCATCTCGTCGTGGGACGACTGCGATTTGGTTTTCTTCTTGCTGAACGCCTGTTTGAAGGAGCTACGGAGCTGCGAAGGAAAAACAGACCCGTCAGGACCCGTTCTTTGTGACATCACAACCTGCCAAGGTCAGGAAAGTCAATCCTCCAAGTACAGGCCACTTCTTGGTTTAGGTAACAAAAATACAAAAAAAAAGGAAGAAGGGAGGCAAAAGGCAAGGCAAATATGGCGGAGATTAGGATTGAACAGGCAGTCACAATGAGCGAGGGAGGAGGAGGAAGAGGAGGAAGAGGAGGAAGAGGATGAAGGGGTTGCTGTTTCCATGCCGACGTTTCCAGAAAAAGGGGAAAAAGGGGAAAAAGGTTGGTCTGAGAGGAGGAGGGAAAAAAAGATGGAGGAACAAGAACCACTGCACGCAGACAGGAGACGACTGACCTGAGCAGGAATGGAATCCGCCACCTGAAGACCAAGAACACACCCAGCATTAAGCCACGGCAACACACACACACACACACACACACACACACACACACACACACACACACACACACACACACAGGACCACCCAAAATGTCCTCACAAAGAAAAATGTCCTCACAGAAAAGGTCGTTTCTCAATACTCGGTCCTCACGAGTACAGCAAAACCAACACACACACACACACACACACACACACACACACACACACACACACACACACACACACTCTCAAGAATGATTAACGCTAACAGTGTTAATCACACGTTCAGTGATCTGTGTGTGACCCGTTATGCAGCAGATGCTTGTATGATGGAAGTTAAGAAGCTTAAAGCTGCGTTGGTTGATTTTTGTGGCGTTTAGCAGCATCTAGAATCACCAGAAATGGAAAATAATATAAATTAAGGTTGTTTTAACCTGTTAAATCCCAGAAAAACTCTGATACAGCTTGAGTTTCATTCATAAATCACATGAGAAAACAGGCCTTAAGTGGTCAGTTAGCATATAACTCAATCAAAATGTGTTTTTATTAGCTTACATGCTAATCAAAACCTGTTATTTACATTATTTTATCATCTACATAATTTATTTAATAAATAAACTATAATAAGTAAGTAAATAATACTTATATTAGGTAAAATTAGAAGGTAAAAGCATTTTGCATTGTGTTTTTGAAGCTATAGAGTGTAATTATAGAGTAGTTACTACTAAAAAGCATGAAAATACACTCATTCAGTGTAAATTCATGACAGAAAAGGAGCGTGACTCAGCAGATAAACACATTTCATGGTGCAGATCTGCTCTGTCTGTGAGTGGAATAATGAAACTCAATCGATCTTTATTTTACCTCCACAGGGAGGTCAGAGGTCAGATAGGGCCACTATGCATGCTGGGAGGAACATGAATAATTAATTGCTGCTTAACGAGGGGGCTGATTTGCATTCGTGAGCCTGGTTTGGTTCGTTTTAATCTGTTTCACTGATGAGATTTTTATTTTTTTTTCCAGGGCAAGAGTTTTTTTTTGCAGCATGAGGATTTCAACTCTAATCCATGGATTTATAATTCCTGGTTTCACTTAACCTGTTAAAATCCAACAAATCCCTGATAAAACATTGAGTTTCATTCATAAATCACATAAAAACCTCAGCTCCAACACTAAATACATTATCTGTAGTGTCTTTTTGGGGAGTTTTTGTGATGTGAGAGCTTCAAAAATCAGATAAATTCACAAAATGTAGAAGTAGAATGATGATTTTACATGAGCTGAGGGTTAAATAGAGATAGATGCAGCTGTTAATGTTGATTTTAGCAGCTTTTTATTTAGTTTTAGTCTCAGAGTCGGATGTTCTTATTAGTTTTAGTCATCAAAAGGTCCTAGTTTTAATCTGAAAATCCAAAGTATTTTATTCTAGTTTTAATCTGAAAATCCAAAGTATTTTAGTTTAGTTTTAATCTGAAAATCCAAAGTATTTTAGTCTAGTTTTAATCTGAAAATCCAAAGTATTTAAGTTTATTTTAATCTGAAAATCCAAAGTATTTTAGTCTAGTTTTAATCTGAAAATCCAAAGTATTTAGGTTTATTTTAATCTGAAAATCCAAAGTATTTTAGTCTAGTTTTAATCTGAAAATCCAAAGCATTTTAGTTTAGTTTTAATCTGAAAATCCAAAGTATTTTAGTCTAGTTTTAATCTGAAAATCCAAAGTATTTTAGTCTAGTTTTAATCTGAAAATCCAAAGTATTTAAATTTATTTTAATATGAAAATCCAAAGTATATTAGTCTAGTTTTAGTCTGAAAATCCAAAGTATTTTAGATTAGTTTTAATCTGAAAATCCAAAGTATTTTAGTCTTTTTTCATCAATAAAAACGTCTGTTAATTTTATCACAGTTAATATTTTATGGAGTTGATTTCATCTTGTTTTCACCATGAAAAAAACCCACATTTGACAAATAAATAATAACAATAATAATAATAATAATAATAATAATAATAATAATAATAAATAATAATAATAATAATTAATAATAATAATAATAATAATAACAACAATAATAATAATAAATAATAATAATAATAATAATAATAAAAGTCTTCCAGTCTCTTAAATTAACAGGAGCAGGTGATTTTCATCATTCTACATTTGGTCCTTTTATCTGATTCTGAATCTCTCACAGCATAAAATCCCTCTTTTCTTCTTTTATGACATTTAATCCTTTAACACGTGTGTATAGAATATATCAGATGTGGTTTAACTGCAGCTGTTGAGTTAGAAAACCCAGCTCTTCACCAACGATCAGAGAAATAAACTCTGCTCAATGAAATACACAGTTCTGTGTTATCGTACCCAGCTCTTCTTCTTCTTCTTCTTGTCCTCCGCGTCCTTCCCCAGGCTGCCCATGCTGGAGTGACTGGCTGCACTGTTGATGCTGGACATGCTCTCTGACGAGTGCTGCCGCCGGATCCGCAGGTCTGAAAGTCCGTTTAATCTCATTTAATTTAATTAAACGCAGGCAGCAAGTGTCTCCTGTATCAGAGGAACCCTCCTACAGCTCTACGCTGCAACTAATCTCAGCTTTACAAGTGAAAATAATCTGAATGTCACATGATTCATCAGGAGGTTTCGTTTTTCTACCTTTGTGCAGGTGGTCCGGTCCGTTCAGAGCCACCTGGATGGCCGTCTGGGCGTCCGTGTTCTGGGTTTTTAGAGACTCGATGGTCTCCCTGAGCTCAGCCAGCTCTGACTCCTGGAAAACACAGAAAAAACACAGAAAAACACAGAAAAACATGTGAAGAAAAGGAAAAACTGCTGTAATCTGAGTAGAACTGGACAAGGAAAGAGCAGCTAAACATGTTAATGATATTTAAACACCTTAATCTGAGCTAAACTAGACCATTCATGTGTATTTATACGATGAATATTATATAAATATAGACGTTTAAATAAAAAAACAGAATAGAATCACAGCAGTTTATCTGAACAATAAATAAAATGTACAAAAAATAAAGAGATTATCCATCTTCTTGTTTTGTTTTATTTAATTTTACTAAGAAATTCAATAAAAAAAGACGTTATAATGCAACAACAATCACCAGTAATACAAACCTTTAATGGACTATTTATTAAATCAATTTATTACAAATATATATATAATACACTGAACCATAATTAACCTGTTGAATCTACACACGTCGCCCCCTAGTGGTCAGGAGGTAGTAGTTTGATTAGGTTTTTACATGTAAATGCACTGGAATAGGTAATAAAATGCAAATAAAAATAAAAATAAAGTGTGGGAGAAGAATAGAATTTACCCTGATTATTAATTAATAATATCAGAATTCAAAGGTCAATTATTAGTCCAGAACATGGAGAATATATTGTGTAAAAAGGAGATTATAAAGGAGACAATCTAAATTAAATATCTAAACAGTCTCTACTACTGATGTTATATTAAACTATTTTATTATTGTGATTAAAACACTTTATTTAGTGTTGGAGCTGAGGTTTAATACTGAGATTTATGAAAAAAAAGATCAATTTTATCATGTTAATAAAGTAGTAGTTGGCTTTTTTGTCAATGAAAGAGTTAATTTTATCACAATATGTTTAAAGGTATATTATTTATTATTATTATTATTTATTTTATTAGTCATAAACCTACAAACACACCACATCCTTATAGGAAACATAATGATTATATATTGATGCTGTAACAGTAACAGATAAAACACTTTATTTAGAGGTTTAATTCTGGGATTAATGATTAAAACTCAACGATGAATCAGGGGATTTTATTATAATAATAATAATAATATCCACGTTTCTAGCGGTTTATTTTACCTTCTGTTCTGCCGTCATCGTGAGGCTCTGCAGGCGACACGTCATGTTACTCAGACTCTTCTCGAAGGCTGCGACCAGGTGAGACTGTGGACAGGTAGAAATGCAGGAGTTCACTTTTAGAATCAGGTAAAAAAAGACGCATGAATAAAACAGGAAGTGAATCTTTATTACACTTATTTATTGAGTGGACTTTTCCAGTTTCTTATAATGTTCCCCTGAGATTGCTCCACTAATCATGTACTAATATAGTGAAGCTATACATCAAATTAAACAGGAGAAACTCCACTACAAGCACATATAAGTCATATTTACACACACCAAACACAACTCCAACACCAAGCTAATTAATTAACTAATATGAAAATCGGTATACGATCATAAAGCCAACCCACTCGCCACATTTTGATGGCTAGCGCTCTGATACTTCATGTTACACAAACAAATGACATCTCATATGAAAGCTGAGACTGTGACGAGTCCAACGGTACCATCAGTGTAGCTTTATGACAAAAACTCAGTAAACTAGCAGCCAAAAAACACTACAGGAAAAAGTCGCTTGTTTGAAGCGACGAACAAAAACTGTGTTTTTTTGTTGCTGTTTTGGGATGAAAATGTTTATTTGAGATCAATAAATGTTCGTTTAGTGTCGACCAACATCTCTGTGTTTATTCCAGAGACATAACCTACTGACTATGGGGATGTCCTAAACATAAAAAAGGGCTGGAGGTCAAGGGTTAAGTCCTGACATGTACTATAGTACTCGTAAAATTGAAATAAAGTTGTGTTTTTATCCCTAAAACGTAGAATATAATAAAAAACATTAGCGTTAATACTAGTCTGCTCATTCTAAGCCAATTTACTGCACTAATTATTCTGTTAATACCTGGTCATGCATGCTCTGCTGGTGTATCTAGCTAAAACAAACATGTTTCCCTTCACGTTGAGCCTCAGTTTTCAAGGACAACGTTACACCGAGAGTCTTTAGAGCTGGAACATGTTCTGAAAAACAACGTCCACTGATATCAGACTCATTATAAACCAACAGGAAGTCACAGAGGAAGTAGAAGATCAGAGATCAGCGTCATCTGTCACTTCAAGACACACCGAAGGACGGAGAAGGTTTCGTCGCACCATCTGCTTTACTGAACCTGTGGTTGATGCATCTGGTTTATTTGTATTCATCTACTGAGGGTGAAGGCCCTGAGACACCTGTCAGGGAGATGGCAGCAGGCCCAGAGACATCAGACCAACCATCTTTACGGTACCAAACACTCACTGGAGACAATGTTTGTTCCCAGACTTTAACAAAAGAAAACTGAGAGGTCAAACGAGGTCAGTTTCACTCATAGGATCCTAAGGTGGAAGCCAGGGTTCCTGGAAAACCTGGAAAATGACTTTTTAACTTGTTGATGATTGATTGGATGTATTATTGTGACTATTCCGACCTTCAGATCAGCAGCTGATTGGTGGAAAATCACTCAAACTTAAAATTAAGGTGTTTGTTGCACCTTCATTTTAGATTCCGGCAACCTGACCTGGGAAAACCTGGAAAATGTTCCCAATTTGACCAATTTCCCAGTCCTGGAAAACGCTCTTGAAATTGTCCTGGATAAGTTAAAGTATCCTATGTTTTATTCCCAGTGTTGTTAGCATAAATAGCATAGCTAAATTAGCATTAAAGCTATCAATCAGTCAATTTGAGTCTTTATTTGTTGCTTTTCTCCATCATATCTGAACATAAACCGACATTTTTAGACGCATCCTCACTAATAAATGCTATTGATTAGTCATTTATATGTAAAATATCAGATAATAGTGAAAATGACTTGTTTTATGTGACTAAAACTTCAAAAACCCCACAAATATTTAGTTTACTAAGATATAAACGCTCTTGAAATTGTCCTGGATGAGTTAAAGTATCCTATGTTTTATTCCCAGTGTTGTTAGCATAAACAGCGTCGCTAAATTAGCATTAAAGCTATCAGTCAGTCAATTTGATATATATAAATATTTTATATTTGTTGGACCCATGGCTTATATACAATAGAATAATAAATATATTAGAACATAGTGCATGTGTGTCCTACTTTCAGAAAATGAAAGTGGAAACCCACACGTCTGAAGATTCAGGACGTTCGTACGATAGGACGTTTCAGGTAATTAGGACGATTTGGCAGAACGCCGGGTAAAAGGCTTCCCGTGCTGCCTCCTCTCGTTAACGACGTTAGAAACAAGCAGCCACTCACATCCTGCGACGCCTCGTCCTCTCTGTGTTTCTACAGCTGAGTCAGCGGAGGTCTTTGACATTTAGAAAATGCCAACTGTTACCGCTCATCGCTCCAACTCCACCTGTGAGTTCCGACTCAACACCCCCTGCCCACCTGTCCGCCCTGAAGGAGGCGCCGATCGGACTTTGAGGCGTCCTGTGGTTGAACCATCTGCCCTGATCCTGGGTCCCTGAACCGACGTGTCCAGACCCCCGGTGTAGTGTATTTTCCGCCTCTTAATTTTCTTAAATCGGTAACACTTTACTTGACGGGTGAGTTTGTAAACGGCACATAAAGCATTCATGACTGTTTGATGAGACGTTTCAAGAATGTGGGAGACAGAACGATGACAGCCTGTCAAAATAAAAGTCCAACAATTGCAAAGCGGCATTTACACTGTTTTTGTGTCAATGGACCAGTAACAAAGAGACAGAATATGGTCAAGTTTCATAAAACTGTATTTTTAAAGTTGATTGTTGTTAATGTTAATTGTGTTTATTGGGTTTTTAACCTTCTCTACCTGCTTCTTTCTTATCTGAACTGCTGTAACCACTAATTGTCTCGATGTAGGATGGATAAAGTAAATCTAATCTAATCTAATCATCTTTTGCTCCTGGGAATGTCCAACTGTTCCAGGTGACACAAATACATGTCAGCTGAATGTAGCTCGTTTACCTCCCAGTGTTCAACTCAATGTCCAAATGCTTTTTACCTCCCAAGAGAGGACTTTAGCACACGTTTTGGCTCCTAGAAGGTATTTTAGCATGTGTTTTGACTCCTAGAGGGCACTTGAAGGTATAAAAAGAGGTCTCATTTTAGCAAAGAGGTTCTCCAAGATCCAGCATTTTTTGGACATTGTTCTTTTTATCTGCAAAGACGATGTGTTTGAGGTTGACATCTTCTTCGTCTAATACACAACTCTTCTAGATCTAGGGTAGAACTAGACGTGTTGAGGAGTAGAGACTCTACACTACAACATGTCGTGGTCTACCCAAGACCTAGAGGTATACTTTAGGTAGAGGTAGACCTAGAGAGACTCTACCCTAGACCTACAAGGGTATAGGGTAGATCTAAAGGTGTTGACGAATAGAGACTCAACCCTAGATCTAGAGGTGTCTAGAATAGACCTAGAGGTATATCCTAGGTAAAGTTAGACCTACAGAGACTTTACTCTAGACCTAGAGGGGTCTAGGGTAGACATAGAGGTATATACTAGGTAGAGGTAGACCCAGAGAGACTCTACCCTAGACCTAGAGGGGTCTAGGGTAAACCTAGAGGTATATCCTAGGTAAAGGTAGACCTAGAGAGACTTTACTCTAGACCTAGAGGGGTCTAGGGTAGACCTAGAGGTATATACTAGGTAGACGTAGACCTAGAGAGACTTTACTCTAGACCTAGAGGGGTCTAGGGTAGACCTAGTGGTATATCCTAGGTAGAGGTAGACGTAGAGAGACTCTAACCTAGACCTAGAGGGGTCTAGGGTAGACCTAGAAGTATATACTAGGTAGAGGTAGACCTGGAGAGACTCTACCATAGACCTAGAGGGGTCTAGGGTAGACCTAGAGGTATATACTAGGTAGAGGTAGACCTGGAGAGACTTTACCATCGACCTAGAGGGGTTTAAGACAGAGGTTGACCTTGGTCACACCAGCAAACTGGACAAGGAGAAGTCATCTGTGTTTAAACTGCACGATTCTCCCTCTAAAGACCTGGACAACATCATGAAGGTGGCCACAGACCAGACCCAGAACCTACAGAATACTGGTCTGAATCCTTAAAAATCAACAGCAAGAAGAGGAGGAGAAGGACAGAAGTGAGAGGAGGGAAAGGCGAAGAGGTCAAGATGACAACGACACGGGTGAGTAGAGAGAAGAAGAGGGAGGAGGGGCTGAACTCTTAAACCCCATTTAATTCATCATCAGCCAAGGCAGAAGAAATGATCCCTTCACAGGCTGAGACCGAGTGGTCTGACGCATCAGCAGCTTGGCAGCATTTGTTCGTCTTAATCCATTCAACAGGATGTTGGCTTCCTTTCTTTGCTTCAATCAAAGAAAACCTAAAACAAATGTGCAGTTAATTAAAATGACGCCCATGGAGAGAACTTAATCCAACATGACAAATATGTCACGCAGCGGCAAATGTGTTTATAATGAGGGAGTCATTCTTCTAAGAGAATAGTCAACCAGGGTATCGACACACCCACAAACATCCAAATTCAATTTCCTTACAAACAAAAACAAACCCAGAACATAACGATTATAATTAGAAGAGATCAAGATCAGATGATTTCAAATCGCTGCTAGCATTTCCTCTCATGAGATGAAAACTCGTTGTTAGCTTCAGTATCTCTGAGTAAGAGAGAAAGTTATAATGTCGCACTGGCAACTTTTCACTGTTTAGTCTTTGTAATTAAGTGTTTTCAGTCTTATACGTCAATATTTTACCACAAACTGTCACTTTCTTGACAGTCACATTTCTGTCAAGTTCTGTCTGAAATTTCACACATTTCTTCAAAATGTGTAACATAATGTGTAATTTATGGTACAACTCAAATGGAATCAAGAGATATTTATCTCCTGCTGCTGTAGTGTGCACCAGCAGGAGCGTAAATGAAAAAAATCGGGACATATAGCATAAAGAGGGCACTTTAGCATGTGTTTTGGCTGCTAGAGGGCACTTTAGTACACTTTTTAGCTCCCAGGATGGCACTTTAGCATCCATTCTGGCTCCTAAAGCGCAGTTTAACACACTTTTTAGCTGGAAACAGGTTACTTTAACACATGTATTGGCTCCTAGAGGGCACTTTAGCTTCCAAAAGGGCACTTTAGCACCCACTTCGGGCATTTAACATGCTTTTTAGCTCCCGATAGGGCACTTTAACACGGTTTTTGGTTCCTAAGAGAGCACTTTGTCATGGTTTTTGGCTCCTAATAGGACATTTTAATACACATTTTGGTTCCAAGAGGGCACTTTAACACATGTATTGGCTCCTAGAGGGCACTTTAGCTTCCAAAAGGGCACTTTAGCACCCACTTCGGGCATTTAACATGCTTTTTAGCTCCCGATAGGGCACTTTAACACGGTTTTTGGTTCCTAAGAGAGCACTTTGTCATGGTTTTTGGCTCCTAATAGGACATTTTAATACACATTTTGGTTCCAAGAGGGCACTTTAACACATGTATTGGCTCCCAGAGGGCACTTTAGCTTCCAAAAGGGCAGTTTAGCACCCACTTCGGTTCCGAGAGGGCACTTTATCATGCTTTTTAGCTCCCAATAGGACATTCTAATACACTTTTTAGCTCCCAATGAGTTCTAATACACTTTTTGGTCCCAAGGGGGCACTTTAACACACCTTTTGTCTCCTAGAGGGCACTTTAATACATGTTTTTCAACAATCGGGCCATGCACAGCCCTTTGTTGATTACTGTACATATTACATATGAACATGTTTCATATCTTTTCTTTACGTCCTTACGGATAATGTTAAAGTTTAAATCACAACAACACTTAAACTGTAATCTCTGCTCTGTTTTTCTGCCGAGAAGCTGCCATGTTTAAAATCCCACCAGTTTTCAACCTGCAGCTTTGATTTTCACATCACCACCTGTGTAGGACATAGATTATTTAGGACTTGTCACGCCGTGTGTCTACATGTTTAAGTGTATCTGACTGTGAATTCGCATCTGCCCGTGTGTGGGTTTTCTTTTTCATTTCACGGCTGTGCAGGAGTGTTTAACGGGCAGCGGTGGCGATGATGAAGCAATGCCTCTGACAGGTCTTCTACAGTACGCGGCGGCTAAGTTTTTGGACCGTGGGCGAGGAGCTGCTAATGCTGACGTTTCCATAGAGCCGGGCGCCCCGCTGGGAGGATCAGACTTACAGCTTACAGCCGCCACGGCCCACCACGCTGTCATGTAGATACGGCGTGAAGCAGATCCCGTACAAAACGGACAAAGATGTCAAATCCCGAGGAAATGCTCCGACAGCAGAGTGGGAGTTGTAAAGCACATATGCATCAAGTCAGATAGAACACTAGTAGAAGCCGTTTCCTCTGCTGTTCTGATGTCAGGGACTCTTTTGAGGACCGATCATAAACTACAGATCAGTGGTAGCTGCTCATTTTCGGGCTTATTAGCTTGTTAGCTTGCTCGCTATTTGTGCAAGGCTGTGACCACCTGTGATCACTTAGCTAGCTATAGCCGCTAGTTGTTAGGGACAAGAGGGCATACAGAGCTATGTGCAAATGTCCCTAAACGGCGGCCATATTGCGAAGGTCTACCTCCGGCAGTGATCTGGTTCTCTAACCGTAATAAAGTAAGAGATCTGCACACACAAAAATACTTATGACAGATTTCCAAAGTTTCTTCTATTGTGATCGTGTGTGTATAGCTATTACTTTAACTATCTGCATAATGTTACTTTCTACCTACCTACCTACCTACACCTACCTACCATCTACCTACCTACCTACCTACCTACCTACCTACCATCTACCTACCTACCTACCTACCATCTACCTACCTACCTACCTACCACCTACCTACCTACCTACCTACCTACCTACCTACCTACCTACCTACCATCTACCTACCTACCTACCTACCACCTACCTACCTACCTACCACCTACCTACCTACCTACCTACCTACCTACCTACCTACCTACCTACCACCTACCTACCTACCTACCTACCTACCTACCTACCTACCTACCTACCATCTACCTACACCTATCTACCATCTACCTACCTACCTACCTACCTACCTACCTACCTACCTACCTACCATCTACCTACCTACCTACCTACCTACCTACCTACCTACCTACCTACCTACCTACATACACACCTTCCTACCTACCTACCTACCTACCTACACACCTACCTACCTACCTACCTACCTACACACCTACCTACCTACCTACCTACCTACCTACCTACCTACCTACCTACCTACCTACCTACCTACCTACACACCTACCTACCTACCTACCTACCTACCTACCTACCTACCTACACACCTACACACCTACCTACCTACCTACCTACACACCTTCCTACCTACCTACCTACCTACCTACCTACCTACCTACACCTACCTACCTACACACCTTCCTACCTTCCTACCAAATTTCCAATGTTCATATTTTTCTACCTCTAGGAGGATGAGTTCTAAAACAGGCATCAGCCACTTCTCTCTCTAACTCATCTATAAACTCCTTTTGTCAACTTTGCTTGTAGTTCAGCCTTGAGCTTTATGACCGAACGTCTTTGTGATGCGACCCCCCGTCTGCCTCCACGCTTCATCGGGCACTTGGCACTTTGTCGATCTATCTGCATCTGGGCACGTAGACAAGCTCCGTCTGGGGAGGTTGGACGACTCCGTATCTCTGCTCGTTTTCACCCACGCGTGACGCACCCCTGAGTCTAGATTCACTTAGTTCACCACGTCTCGTCTCTATTTGATTTTCTCTGCTTGGTTGGATTTGAGAGAGGCTCCTGTTCTCATTGAGAGCAAAGAGACGAAGCCCTTAGCGCCTTACCGGTAGACAACTAAACACGAGAAACCATCAGAAACGACAACTTCAAACAGAGAAGAGGAGTTAGTGGGTGTCGGGAAGATTTATATTCCTCGCAGAGAGCTTTCTGACAGCAGGTTATCATGCAAATGATCCGGCTGTTTTGACAGAAGCTGAAGAAAACTCACGTTGGCGGCCAGCTGAGACGTCAGGGTCGCCACCTTCTCCTGGGAGGCGTCCAGCTCCCGTCGCAGCTTTCTGATTTGCTGGTTTTTGGGGATAAAAGCACAGGGATAAATTCACAGATAACGCTCCCGCTTCAAAAGTATGGGTGATTGTAATGAGGAAAAAAAAAGGCGTTGAACTTGCAACTCCCATTTTTGCTAGCTTTGATGTTTAAAAAAAACTTTGTGAAAAACACTGGGGTGAAGTGTGAACATAAAAGTGTGGGGGATTACCGTGGAATTTAGGACTGTTTGGCCCTTGATTGAGAAGAGAAAAGTAAAAATTAACACTATTGTCGCAGGCCTCCATCAAACAGCATGTACTGATGTGGCTGAGAGACTCGCAGCACTGGTTCTCTCATGGTTAGCAACAGGACAAAATATACAGGTAACACACAGGTCAAGAACACGGTTTGCAAATACCTGGTAAAGGTTTGTTACGCAAAGACGTGGCAGCACCGTGCAACTCAGGTGCAAGAACAAAGGTTTTGATCCCAAATGTCTGCTAATGTCTGGTTTTGGACTGTGATGTTTCTGGATTTCAACCCTTTTCTGATACCAGGATAAATGAACTCTTTGCACATGACTTTTCTGGTCTTTTCCAGTCAAAGAAACAATGAGGCCTTTCTATATATAATACACACAGCTATACTGGTTAGGCAAGGCAAGGTTATTCGTATAGCACATTCCGATATCAAGGTAATTCAAAGTGCTTTACGCAGGAATTCATGCAATCGCTAAATCATGAAAAATATGAGGTCACATGTAATTCATTAGCGAACCTTTTGCTAACGTATGCCGCAAAGTTTTAAAGATTATTAATGTACCGTCATATCTGTAGATACATGAAAACACGGCCTGAAGCCCATGGTTATGTTACAGGAACTGGATACCAGGGTGAAAAATGGCCGCTGTTCATTTCACCCAAAAAACTTCCTGACTTCCTGGTTTACTTCCTTGTCATGTGACCCATAGAGACTGAGCAGTAGAGTCACCTCCCATGATGCCCCGGGGTGATGAAAATGTGCAAATCACAAAAAAAAACCCTCACCTTTGATTAGTTTAATTCACTTTGTCGACCACATTAAAAAACGCTGAAAGAAGATTAACTAAATAAAAAGTTTCCAGAGCTTTTCTGACCATTTTTACAGATTTAAAAAGTCCATTAATAAAAAATATAGAATAGAAATATTAGTAATTAACAGGGTAATAGCTGGTCTATGGGAAAAATGCTTTATGGGATTTTTGTTGCAGTACCACGAGTGGCCACTGGGAAAAATCTGCACCATATCCAGGTCTACAGTACATCCCTGCTGAAGCCTCTGTAGAGTTTCCTGGTTGGTGCCTTGGAGGACGCCTTATAAATGCAATTTATGATGATTGTTTCTCAGACCAGACACATTTAAAGCAACAAGAATTATGTGCAAAGAGCCCATTAAAAGTAATGTTGACAAGACATTTGTGACGTTTTAACTCAATCTCAGCGGAGAAAAAAAAGGTCTCGTTTGACTTTTTTGTGGCTGCTGTTTCATCTTTGATGCCGAGTAAATGTTGTGCCAACATTACAATAAATGATGTCAACAGGGTTCACTCTGGTTGTTGTTTTAAGTAGTAAACATCAAATGAAAATGATCAGAACTGGGTCACGATAGATTCCTGTTACCGTTTGATCCAAACGTGAATATTTTAATAGTTTACAGCACGAATAAAAGAAGAAAAATAGGAAAAAATAAACAGGAAATCAAAGAAGAATCAGTGATAAACTGAAGCCAAATAAAAGGATCTTGTGTGATGAGTAAAATTCATTAGTTATGCAGCACAGTAATGATTAATGGTTAATTATGATTCAGACTAAATAAGTGAAAAAGCAATAAAACACACACTGTAGAACAATTACCCAGAAAGTTGGTGTAATTATAGTGTAATAACTAATAAATACGATGAAATAGGTGAATAATACTGTAATTTCAGTTGCATTTATGGTACTGGGTGATTAACTCTGGAATCAAAATCAATTAATACTGTGATTTCAATTGAATTCACAGTATTCTGTAATTAATTGTACAAAAAAATCAATTAAATTTAGTGAAATCAGTTGAATTTACATGATTTTCTACTGTGATTTATTGTAAAATATGCATATTTAACAATATTTAACACAGCAGAGTTTTACAGTGCAGGGTTAAATTGCTTTATCAAACCATTTTATCTTGTTTTATGTTTTATTTTTGGTTCAATCAGTAAAAGTCAGAGTTAGTTTTAAATAGAGATGAACAAATATCACTGTTTTGCTTTGATTGACACAGAAAAGACAGAAAAAACACTCAGAAATAAAAGCAGCGATCATGCAGGAGGTTTCAGGATCATTTCCCACAATAAGCAAAAAACAACAAATCCAGTAATTAAATAGTTGTTTGAGCCACTTCACTCCCAACATGCAGCATCAGGATGTAGAATTTATGGAACTGAACGAAGCAAACATGCAGAAAAACAGGTGTTTGTCCTTCTTACCTCAGAATGAGCTTTCTCCTCCGTCTGCAAAGAAGAAAACAGATTTTAACAGGACGATTCCTCAGTTTTCCTGCTGTAAATGATCATAAATCTGGAATATAATAATATAGGAATGAAATTAAACTGCTTCTGGGTTTCCTGCTTTCTTAACCCCTTGAACTCCAGCCCTTTTTTAGGTTTAGGACATACTCATAGTCAGCAAAATGAACATTTATTGATCTCAAATAAACATTTTCATCCCAAAACAGCAACAAAAAAACACATTTTTTGTTCGTCGCTTCAAACAAGCGACTTTTTACTGTAGTGTTTTTTGGCTGCTAGTTTACTGAGTTTTTGTCATAAAGCTACACTGATGGTACCGTTGGACTCGTCACAGTCTCAGCTTTCATATGAGATGTCATTTGTTTGTATAACATGAAGTATCAGAGCGCTAGCCATCAAAATGTGGCGAGTGGGTCGGCTTTATGATCGTATACCGATTTTCATATTTGTTAATTAATTAGCTTGGTGTTGGAGTTGTGTTTGGTGTGTGTAAATATGACTTATATGTGCTTGTAGTGGAGTTTCTCCTGTTTAATTTGATGTATAGCTTCATTATATTTGTACATGATTAGTGGAGCAATCTCAGGGAGTTTAACGGGTTAAAAGTGAGAAAAAAGCCCACATCAGTATAATAATTAAACTCTATAGCATCAAATACTGGACATTTATTTGAATAATGTAAAAAAAAATGTTAAAAATCAGGAGGATTTCAACTTTAAAGTTTCTCTTTAGTGTAAAAATGTCTTCAAATTGCAAATTGTGAGAAAATATAATAAATAGAAAGTCTGGAAAGTCTCAAAAAGTGAAGTGGAAACAGAAAAACGTGTGTATAATATATAAAATAATATATATAAAGTGAATATAATATAAATATCATTGTGTTACTTACTGCAGAATAAAGTGAAGATGTACTGGAGACCAGAGACAGAGAGGAGCCATGAACTGTAGAACAGACAGAGGATCATGTTAGAATTAATATCTGACTGTTTATAATGTCTTTTATTCTGAAATCTTCATTATTCTGCCTCCAAAACAGCTGGATTGTTGTTACTAGAGGGAATGTTTAATAATGCTAATGGTTCGTCATGATTCTTCAATAAATTGATATAAAATAAGGATAAATAAGGTCTGAAAACCTCTTTAAATCACTTTTACCACCATTTAAAGTGGTGAATAAACAGGTTAAAATGTGTTTAAAGCATCAAAAGTAGTGAATATACAGATGTGTTATATTATTATAGTTTATTATACTACGACTGTTTTATTTTAATGCTTTATTTTATCATTGCAGAGCCAATTTGAGGTAGTTTCAGTAGATAAATAGTAAAAGAATCAGAATATTTTATATTATTAATGGTTTAATAACATTTAACCTCAATTATTGAATAGATTTATATATAAAACAAGTTGGAAAATGGAAAAAATGGTCAATTAATTTATCAGATTCAGTTATTTTTTATTAATATAGTAAAGTTATAACTGATAAATGTTGAGCAAATGCAAATAAAAAGAGAAAATATTTGCTATTTAGCCAAAAAACTGTTAAGTTTAACCATAAATGTCCAATATGACATATGTGACATCACAAAAACCTTCTAGGTGGTCTATAATGTGTGTGTGTGTGTGTGTGTGTGTGTGTGTGTGTGTGTGTGTGTGTGTGTGTGTGTGTGTCCTACCTTCATCGGTACTGTCCCTGAAGGATCCGGACCTGCTGATCCCCCGGGGCCGGTCCTCCAGGGAGGTGGCGCTGCCTCCCAGTGGGTGGGCCTCCCCGTACAGGTCGAAGGAGTCCTGGGCCGGGATGCTGTTGGACCGGCTCATGCTGCTGCTGCCTGGAGGAAGCTGGTACTGACCCATGTTGGTGGGACTCACTGCAGACAGGAGGGACAGGAGTCAGGTTCTGGTGGGTTAGACCCAGTAACATCAGGTTCTGGTGGGTTAGACCCAGTAACACCAGGTTCTGGTGGGTTAGACCCAGTACCTTCTGGTTCTGGTGGGTTAGAACCAGTAACACCAGGTTCTGGTGGGTTAGACCCAATAACATCTGGTACTGGTGGGTTAGACCCAGTACCTTCTGGTTCTGGTGGGTTAGAACCAGTAACACCAGGTTCTGGTGGGTTAGAACCAGTAACATCTGGTACTGACCCATGTTGGTGGGACTCACTGCAGACAGGAGGGACAGGAGTCAGGTTCTGGTGGGTTAGACCCAGTAACATCAGGTTCTGGTGGGTTAGACCCAGTAACACCAGGTTCTGGTGGGTTAGACCCAGTACCTTCTGGTTCTGGTGGGTTAGAACCAGTAACACCAGGTTCTGGTGGGTTAGACCCAATAACATCTGGTACTGGTGGGTTAGACCCAGTACCTTCTGGTTCTGGTGGGTTAGAACCAGTAACACCAGGTTCTGGTGGGTTAGAACCAGTAACATCTGGTACTGACCCATGTTGGTGGGACTCACTGCAGACAGGAGGGACAGGAGTCAGGTTCTGGTGGGTTAGACCCAGTACCTTCTGGTTCTGGTGGGTTAGAACCAGTAACACCAGGTTCTGGTGGGTTAGACCCAATAACATCTGGTACTGGTGGGTTAGACCCAGTACCTTCTGGTTCTGGTGGGTTAGAACCAGTAACACCAGGTTCTGGTGGGTTAGAACCAGTAACATCTGGTACTGACCCATGTTGGTGGGACTCACTGCAGACAGGAGGGACAGGAGTCAGGTTCTGGTGGGTTAGACCCAGTAACACCAGGTTCTGGTGGGTTAGACCCAGTACCTTCTGGTTCTGGTGGGTTAGACCCAGTAACACCAGGTTCTGGTGGGTTAGAACCAGTAACATCTGGTACTGACCCATGTTGGTGGGACTCACTGCAGACAGGAGGGACAGGAGTCAGGTTCTGGTGGGTTAGACCCAGTACCTTCTGGTTCTGGTGGTTTAGAACCAGTACCTTCTGGTTCTGGTGGGTTAGACCCAGTAACATCTGGTTCTGGTGGGTTAGAACCAGTACCTTCTGGTTCTGGTGGGTTAGAACCATTGTGGTAGTGGTATTGATTATATATTGATTATTGATCGGTCCACTCACAGAGGTTGGAGTAGTGGTATTGATTATATATTGATTATTGATCGGTCCACTCACAGAGGTTGGAGTAGTGGTATTGATTACATATTGATTATTGATCGGTCCACTCACAGAGGTTGGAGTAGTGGTATTGATTACATATTGATTATTGATCGGTCCACTCACAGAGGTTGGAGTAGTGGTATTGATTACATATTGATTATTGATTGGTCCACTCACAGAGGTTGGAGTAGTGGTATTGATTACATATTGATTATTGATCGGTCCACTCACAGAGGTTGGAGTAGTGGTATTGATGACGTATTGATTATTGATCGGTCCACTCACAGAGGTTGGAGTAGTGGTATTGATTACATATTGATTATTGATTGGTCCACTCACAGAGGTTGGAGTAGTGGTATTGATTACATATTGATTATTGATCGGTCCACTCACAGAGGTTGGAGTAGTGGTATTTTCCTGCCGTGGTGCAGGAGGCTCCAGGAGGAGACAGAGGCGACTGGCTGCCGGTGTCCTGGAGTCCTCCTGTAGAATGAGACCTCAGCCACTCCTTCCCCTCCTCATGGGACGTCTGGCGGGAGGACGGAGGATACCTGGACCACGAAGGGACATGGAGACACCACGTTACACCACAGACAACAGATTCATCAGGAAGTTGCTGCTGTGGTGAAATGAAGGTGAGAAGCTTTGAGCAGACGGCAAAAAAACAGAGAAAAAACGCTCATGCAGATGTTTCCAGAAGCTTCTAAACACACACACACATTTAATTTCTGCCTAAATCAAATTATTCTTTAGGATAAAATGACAATATCTACTGGTGAGTGATAGAATCTTTAATGTTTTATAGGAATTTAGTCTAAATCTATCAACTTATATTAATAATTTGATCTAAAGTGTTATATCAATATCAATAAATACAATAAATATGTAGAATTATGTAACAAGTTGAAACCAAGATCAAGAAAAAACCTTGAATTTATAAAATTATTATTATTTTATATATAAAAAAAGATGAATGAATTAAATATAATTCTACAATTATTGAAAATATATATATATAAAAATTTAAAATGTGGAAAAATTAAGAAGTAAAAAATGGTATAAATAAAACATGAAAAATAAAAAAATGTAAAAAAAAATGAGAAAAAAATAAAATTTAAGAAAATGTTAATTATGAAAAATAAATAATTAAATATTTTTAAAAAATATTTTAAAAAAAATTGAATAAATAATTAATAATAAAACAATTGTGAAAATTTTAAATAAAATATATAATATATATAATATTAAAATATGTTGTTTTTGTCCAGCAATTAGAATTTTTTTATTCCACTGGCTGATAATTTATCTTCTGTGATGAAATGAAGGTGGAACTACAACATGAGAAGCATTTAAACACACACACACACACACACACACACACACACACACACACACACACACACACACACACACACACACACACACACACACACACACACACACACACCCTCATCTCTCCTCCTCTCAGCTCTAAAGCAGCCTCCTTATCTCAGGCCGTGACAATCGTCCATATTTAATCCTCAGAGGATGATAATTGAGTTCTTGCTCATCTCTTTCAGCTGCGTTTTCCTCCATTAAAACGCTTCTCACATCCTCTCACATCCTCTCACATCCTCTCACATCCTCTCACATCCTCTCACATCCTCTCACATCCTCTCTCATCCCGTCACTTCTGACCTCTCGTCTCTCTCTGCTTCCTCCATCACTGGATCGGAGGTTTTTTATCTAAAAGACGCGAGTTGAATGAGTTAAAACTCAACAGATGAAGCATCTGAGGGTCAGAGTCTGACTCTACTTCATCTTTACAACCAGAGGAGGAATTATCAGCCTAAGCTGCTGCTGTTGCAATATGTAAAGATCAGAAATATATATATATATATATATATATATATATATATATATATATATATATATATATAGATGAAATGCAGCATGGGATAAGATGCTTTATATTTAAAGCTGAGATGATTGGTTTAACTTCATGATACTTTAATATTCAATACATATATTGATGCTGTTTTTCCTCTTTTTCCCCTGTTAAAGGTTCATTTTACAGTTTTTCCTTGTATAATATGAGGTTCTAAGATCAGGAGAGATCAGAACCGTTGGGGCCAATCTGTGATTTGTGATTTTAGGCTGAATAAATAAAATGATTTGACTTCTACAGCTGTTAGAATACATAATATACATGATTCTACAAGAACTGGGATACTTAAGTTTACTTTTTATCCTCTATTGCATGAAAAATATCATTTAGACATGGTAAAAATGGTCGAAATAATAGATATATTAAAAAATATATAAGAAAAAGTGTAGAAAATGTAAATAAATGGGTCTCATTAGGTCCATATTTGCATATGGTTTTATTTTAGTATATTAGAAAAATACTATGTATAATTAATTATACATTATTTTTTTATTTGCTTAAAATTGTCCTAAATAAAATAAAACCTTCAGTTATGAGACAATGATGCTCAAACGTCCATCAGCAATAGGGATATCCTGGTCATGTGACCTCATAAATTGTAAGTCCTTCAAAATAAAAGCCCCCTTTTCACACCTACTTCATGCTACATGATTCTACAAGAACTGAGATACTTAAGTTTAAGTTTTTAATCCTCTATTGCATGAAAAATATGACTTAGATATGGTAAAAATGGTGTAAATAATAGATATATTAAAAATGTAAGTCAATGGGTCTCTATTAGGTAATTTACCATATTTGCATATGGTTCTATTTTAGTATATTAGAAAAAAAACTATGTATAATTAAATGTAAAAAAAAAGATAATAAAATTAATGAATTATTTTTTTTATTTACTTAAAATTTCCCAAAATTCTAAATAAAAGAAAACCTTCAGTTATGAGACAGTGATGCTCAAACGTCCATCAGCAATAGGGATATCCTGGTCATGTGACCTCATAAATTGTACGTCCTTCAAAATAAAAGCCCCCTTTTCATACCTACATACACTTCTTTAATATTATAAGTTATTTATTTGTTTATTTGTGATTCTCCGGCTGCAGGAGACGATGAAGAAGCCGACAAACACACACGCTGCATTCATTCTGCTTCTGATTCCTTCGGTTTTTTGTAGGAATCCGATTATTTTGTATAAAATCAGATCTTTGCTGTTGTACCACAGCAGTTTGGGATCGAGGGAATAAACACTGACAGAGAATCAGGAAGAAATAACTTATTTTGGGGTTTTTTGGGAAGACAACTCAGAGAAAACTAACACACCATGCCTCACACATTAAATCACCAGCGGTTATAATCATGCAAAATGGTAAATTGTGACTGATGTGAATGGATGAGTGGGATGAGAATGGAAGCAGCAGATGTTGTACCTCAGTCTCTTTTTGGGAAGCGTGTTTCTGTCGAGAGGCATGCTGTTAAAACACAGAGGATGAGTGGATTAGATGAAAACCAGGGAACACTCTTTACTTTACGTGAAATATGAGAAAAACAACGAGTAAAAAAAGAGACTTTTCACATTTTAACACCAACACGTATGCAAAGACTCGATGGAAAAGATAAAACTACAAATAAAAAACACGTGAATCAATGTTTTATGTGTGAGATTCACAGCTGCACTAGTTAAACGGCTGATTTTCCTGGTTTAAAGGTAGTTTTTCTGTTTTATCGCATGCAAAATAAAGGAAAAATACTCATTTATTGTAGTTTTACTGGCATAGACACGTCTGTCATTAGGATCCAATAAACGATAAAGTAGGTGAAGTCAATGGTAAAATGTTAGTTTTACAGTTTTCCTGCTTTAAATGATGATAAATGTTGAATATCTCTATAAACACAAAGGTTATTGGACTTAAAGCTGGAATTAAAATAAGGAAGGAAGGAAGGAGGGAGGGAGGGAGGAAGGAAGGAAGGAAGGAAGGGAGGAAGGAAGGAAGGAAGGAAAGAGGGAATGAGGAAACGAAGGAAGGAAGGAAGGAATGAAGGAAGAAGGAAGGAAGGAAGGAAGGGATAGAATGAGGAAACGATTGAGGAAGGAAGGAAGGAAGGAAGGAAGGAAAGAGGGAATGAGGAAACGAAGGAAGGAAGGAAGGAAGGAAGGAAGGAAAGAAGGAAGGAAGGAAGGAAAGGAGGAAGGAAGGAAGGAAGGAATGATATAAGGAAGGAAGGAAGGAAGGAAGGGAGGAAAGAAGGAAGGAAGGAAGGAAGGAAGGAAGGAAGTGTACCATGCCAGGAAAAGCCACTAAACTCCCCCTTTCATCCTTTCTCTGTACTATCTGTCACTCAGTGATGAGGATTCCTTCCTTCTATAATTTTATTATTTATATATTTCAGTGCTGCACCACTATTCTCCCTGTGGGGGCGGATGGCGTTCTGGCCGTTACTCACCCCTCGGACAGGGTGGACTTGACGCTGCCGGTCCTGGTGACCTTTGACCCGTGGTGTCCCGGCGGCAGGTCGATGGACTCGGAGCTGGTGTGCAGGCTGCTCATGCTCTGGCAGCTCAGCGTGTCCTTGCTGCCGGCCGAGGAGCCGCAGGCCGGCCACGGCCGGGCGCCGGAGGGCAGCGAGAGGCCGGAGGCGGGGCTGGAGGCCGGCGAGTCGCCGCAGCACGGGTCGGGGGTTTTCCCGTACAGCGGGCTGCTGCCGCCGCTCGGCCCGCCGCCGCCGCCGCTGCTGGGCGTACCGGAGGAGGGCGAGTCCAGGCTGGCCTGGCGGGCCAGCGTGGCGTGGGGGCTGCCCAGCAGAGACGGGCACTTCCCCGAGTCGGGCGTGCCCGGGGAGCTGGCCTTGCTGCTGGCTTTGGTGCCAAATAATCTGGGGGCGAGAATGGAGGACTTTGGTATGCTTAGAGAACGAAGGGTTTATTACTGCTATTATCTCATAGTTCTGCTGCACATGATGGATTCTGCTGCTGCATCGGTCACAAGCATCAACGGTACATCTGTAAGGATGCACCGAATATTCAGGGACTGAATATACTCGCCTGAATATTGCAACAACAAGGCAATATTCGGCTTTTGGTTTTGTGAGTTAACGGCAGGCTGAGTAGTGCTGAGAGAGAAAGAGACGCTGCAGCAGCTAAAAGGAAACCGGTCACACCACAACCACTCACAGGTTAAAACAGGACGCTCTGCTCAGTTGTGCCCTGCGCTGGAAAACAAAAACACGCTAATACCAACTGTAGAGATTAAAAAATGAATTAAAAGTGATCATTTTCACATCTGATCAGCACCACCTGATGTCTTGACTCATTTTTTAGTGAAAATGATGCTTTTGCTTCATTTTAACGCGTCTTTTTTTTCCTCCACGGCCACTGAACGGCGTCATGTTTCCATGGCAACGGAAACGGACCGCGCATATATGGTATTCGGCCATTTCGGTGCATATCTAGTTAACTGCAAATTAAAACGGCGGGTCCACTCCCCGAGATATTCACCCCCTCGCTGCTCAATTCATGAACTTTGACGGAGACACATCTGCTTTCACAGCTTCGCAGTTTTAAACCCTGACCCTTTAAATAATAGAGCTCAACTCCCACATATGCTCGGACAGGCTGCTACTCAGCTTGGCAGCAATCACACTACATATATATATATATATATATATATGGGGGAAAAAAAGCTAGTGATGGAACCGGTGGCCTCGACAGATCTGATGTTTCGGACACGCCTGCCAAACACAGCTTCTATAACCACCGTGGCGTCTCGTGTCTGTTGTGATCGACGCCGCCATGGAAACCATCCGTCACCGACGCCAGGGAACAATCTGTGTAATGGCTGAACAGCCGAGTAAACACGCTCCATCAGCTCCACAGCGTAAGGCAATGAAACGCGATTTATGAAGAGTCTTATAGTCATTCTGCGCACGCAGGGGAATCTAAAATTGATAGTGATGACGGTGAAAAAAACAAATGAATATGTGTTACTCTTGAACTGTGTTAAAGTTGTACCTGTGAAAGTCGTCAATTCTTGCTGATAATTAACCCATTTAAGTCTATGACTGTCAATTTCTACTTAAACTTACAAATCTACATGTTTGTTTTGGCTCAAAACAGTAATTTATGTTGGTAAAACTTGAAAATATAATATTAAGGCAATAATATAAGTTAGCATGACAAAGCTGTTTGCTCCAAAATAATGGTTGCTCCATTGAATGGCGGCCATTTTTCTGTACGGTATCCACTTCTATAATGCATCCATGATTTAGATTGCAAGTCTATTTATTAATCATCATCTGGTATCAGGTACATCATCAGGGATGATGGCTATAAGCCATCCTTCCTCCCTCCCTTCCTTCCTTCCGATTGGCTATAAGCTACTTGACAGACATTGGTAGCGTCCAATAAATGGTTCCATAAACCACAACTCTAATATGAAGGTCAGGTGTTAGCCAAGCGCTTATGGCGTTCCATTGCCATTGGAACTGGCGGTAAGTCCGACGTGTTCCATTGCGTAAACTCAGAAAACATGGCCGGCCACAGTAAGATGATGTTTGTTTGGATGGAGATTTAAAGAATAAAGCTGGAGGAGTCCAAGTTCCCTTCCATTGCACTTTGGGACCAATTTGGAGTTCGGATCTTTCTGAGTTTCGAGCGTAATGGAACGTAGCATAAAATGGTATGTTTGATGCAAATGGCTGTAAACCACTTGACAGACATTCATAGCAGACAATAAATGGGCTTTAATAAACCAACAGATGAACGGATGTTTCCCAGGCTGAATATCAATGGAGACTGAGATGATGTTAGCCAGGCTAATTATGCATGAAAACTATGAAGAAACTTTGGGCTTAAATGGGTTAAGATAGTGAAAATGAATGGAGACGCTTGATTCTCGCAGGAACATGGTTAGCATGGTGAGCGACAGAGATGGGAAGAGTTGTTGGCGTGTTTATGCATAGATATACATAAAAAATGGCTAGATGTCTAACATCCTCACCCGGCGGCCATCTTGCCAAACATTGTGACCTGATGTATTTGAATGTAAGAGAATGTGAGAGATCTGAACAAACTCAAAAACTCTGAACTCTGATGCAGTTTACAGTTCTATAACTGCATTTCTGACATTTATAACAAACCAAACTGTTTGAAAATTTGTTGTAAATTGAGCAAGTTCTGGTCATTTAAAAGAACATGCGAGTTCCCTGTAGTAAGATGGCCGCCAGTGCGGACGTTTGATTCCATTGGCCGTCAATGTGGGTGAGACATCTAGCCTTTTTTTTTAATTTCTTATGTATATCTATGTGTTTTCCGTGTTTCTGACCTGCGGAAGGTGGGCGAGGCGATGTCCGGGTACTTGGAGCCCGGCTGCCTGAGTCCGGACTGGCCCGCCGCTGAGGTGGACGTGGGGCTGGACTTCGGCGAGGTGGAGAGTCCGCCCGTCGCCGCCGCCTGGTCCTGGTCGGACACCGCCACCTTCTCCTTGTCCGTCTGGTTGACGGTGACGGGGCTGGACCGGTCCGAGCCCACTTTCCCCGACGCGTCCCTTCGTTTGGCGCCGGCTTGCGTCGTAGCCGCCGCTGACTTCCCGCTAACGTTGGAGTCGATGCTGCTGGAGCTGGACCGGTGTCCACCTCGCCCTGCCGCCACAGCCGCTGCTCCACTGGATGACTTAGCCGGTCTAGGTAAGGACCGGTACTGCAGGGACACCTTGGACCCTCCACAGCTGATCAGGACGCCATCGTCTTGAGGCTGCGAGCCGTCCAGGCTGGTCTTCCGAACGCCACCGATCCCGGCGCCTTTCCCGAGGCCGGCCGACGACGACTTGGGCGCCTTCCCCAAGGTGGCCGAGCCGCTGGTGAGCGTGGCACCGCTGGAGGTGATCAAGGCGCCGGTGGGTCCGGGGATCTTCTTGTAGCCGAAGGATCCCGTGGCCGGAGGGCGGCCGATGCCCGACGGCGGTTTCTTCCCCTCGTCGCCGCTGCTCTTCCCGGCGTCCGACGGCGAGCGCTGGATCCCCGCTGAACTCTTAGAAGGAGCTTTGCCCTTCTCCGAGGCCTTAGCATCATCGGTTTTACCTGTCGATTAGCATAAAAACACTCATTAGTTTAGTTTTAGTTCAATTTATTTGTTCAACATCAGTTTTCACATTCAAAAAAGGACAAATCCCATCTTAGCAGAGCTACTAAGACACGATGCTCAGCAGATTCTTGTTTATCACCTGTGGTTCCAAGGTGTAAAAACCAAATTAGAGTAAATTGTGGCCATCAGCCAACAGGAGCCTGTTTATCACAGCTCAGCTGCATTGGAAACCAATAATGAATCTGCAGAAAAGCTGCTGAGTCGATGGGAAAAAAACTTGAAGTAAAAAGTTTCCAAGCTCAGGTGTCGAAAGGAAAGAATCATCAATAGTTTCTGGCAGAGGCAACAACTCATAACTTTACATCTTAATCATGTTCTTTCAAAATAAACTTTATTGGTACGAAGGTGAAGTTAATTATTAACCAAGGAGGAAATGGAGTGAGGAAATGACTGAGGAATAAAATTCTCCTAAACCTCCTACCAGGTGTTTTGAGGGGGGCGGGGCTTCCCTTGGTCCTGGGCGGGGTGATGCCCACCTGGGCCGTCATTCCCCGCCTCAGCGATCCGGTCTGGGACATCTGGACCAGGGCCGAGGCCTTCTGGTCTTCGTACTGGCCCTGGACCTGGGAGGAGGAGGAGCAGGAGGAGGAGGAAGGCTTCCAGCGGGAGGAGGAGGAGCCGGCCGGGTCCATGGCGGCGTCCAGCTCCTCCTCCACCTTCTTCAGGTCCTCGGCTCCGGCCCAGCTGCTGCTGCTCACCTCCTGGTCCACATGCCTGGACCGGCCTCCTCTCTGGGACTGGAAAACAAACAGATGCTGTAATATCCTGAGTTTGAATAACCACTGCATCAGTGGCCGGTTCTGGCCCCCGGGCCACATGTTGACAACCCTGATATAGGCTATTTAGAGTTAGCAGTTTAAAACATATCAAAACTCTGGTCTGGTCCTTTAAGAAGTGAAAAACATGTGCTAAAGTGCCCTTTTAGAAGCCAAAACACAATCTAAAGTGCTCGTTAGGAGACAAAATGCATGCTGAAGTTCCCCCAGGAGCAAAAACATGTGCTTAATTGCCCTCATGGCAGCCAAGGTGTGTGCTTAAGTGCCCTATAGGGGCCAAAATGTGTGCTAAAGTGCCTTCTTGGAAGCCAGCAAGTCTGCTAAAATGCCCTCTAGGAGCCCAAATGTATGCTAACGTGTCCTAGTAGCCAAAATATGTGGTGAAGTGCCCTCTTGGTAGCCAAAACATGTGCTAAAGTGCCCCCTACAAGCCAAAATAGATTCTAAAGTGGGCTCTAGAAGCATAAAAAAACATATACTAAAGTGCCCGTTAGGAGCCAAAATGTGTGCTAAAGTGCCCTCTAGGAGACAAACACATGCTAAAGTGGCCTTGAGGAGCTGAAATGCATGCGGAAGTGTCCTTAGGAGCAAAAACATGCGCTAAAGAGCCCTCTTGGAATCTAAAAAGTGTCCTAAAGTGCCCTCTAGGAGCCAAAATGGATGCTAAAGTGCCCCCACGAGCCAAAATGTGTTCTAAAGTGGGCTTTATAAGCAAAAAAATCACATGCTAAAGTGCCCTCTGGGAGACAAACACATGCTAAAGTGCCCTCTGGGAGACAAACACATGCTAAAGTGCCCTCTGGGAGACAAACACATGCTAAAGTGCCCTTTTCAGTGGTAAAAACCTACTATATGTTCTTTCCTCCCCTGCTGTTTGAAAAGTCTGAACCACCACTGAAGAAGAAGTTGTTTAATCACACAGCGAGCACAAAGAAATAAAAGTCCTTGTACAAACAGAGCAGCGTGTGTGTGTGTGTGTGTGTGTGTGTGTGTGTGTGTGTGCTAACTAGCCTACCTTGACAGATGGCCTCTCCAGCAGCAGCATCAGGGTCTCAGAGCCCTGGAGTCTGTTGGGTTTTTCATGAGGGGCCAAAGATACTTGGCAGGAAGCAGCAGAAACCCAGAAACCTCCGAGGAGATAATTCTCTCAGCTGTGATTTCACAGCTTTTCGTGTTAAAACCACTCGTTTGTGGTTTGGAGACAGAATTTAGTTGGTTTCAGTGGAACTTAAAGGTCCCAAATGAGAAGAAGAGATTTGAACGTCTATTCTAGGGTTTACATGTTATATAAACGCCGTCCTGTGTCTTTGGAGTGGAGTTGTGATGTCATAAATATACAGCCATTCAAATCAGCCAATCAGAGGAGAGGCTCATTAATACTAATGAGACACAGAACGACTTTTCTCTGTAGAAGTGCAGAGAAAAGCTTCAGAGAGTTGATTTTGGTTCTTAAAACCACAAATATTTAATTCTAAGATACTACAGTGACTGGACCTCTGACCCTTTAGACTCCTCCAGAGGGTCAGAGGTCAAATCACCATGGAGTTTATATCTAAGGCTGCAGGTTATGGACAAATTGTGGCATCTCAATAATCTCTATTGACACGAAATCTATAGATTTTGATTAAATTGAAAAGATGCCGTGTTGCTAGAAAAGAAGCCGACAACAAATCTGCAAAGCGACAAAAATTCTGAGGTGATTCGTTCTTTTTCCCGCTCGTAATCGACCCGTGTTCTTACCTGCGCTGCTTTGCTTTTGCGTGACGAGCTAGCGGCGGAGTACGCTGGCGTGTTCAGGTCATCGGTGCTGATGTTGTCCAGCGTGTCGCTCAGGCCGCTGCTCACCGAGCTGCTGTCGTCCCAGCTGCAGGAGAAGAAGGACGAGCTAATTAAAACTTTATTTAAAACGCCACAGAAGGACATAAAAGCAGCTGTGATGAAGCGTCATTTTCTCCGTGTGTAATCAACAGCTGTCAGGATTAAAGACGCTTAATTCGCTCTCATCAAACAGCTGGGCTCTTTTTGTTACGGCACCATTGACTTGTGGGTATTTGAGTTCGTTAAGCTCCTCATTAACACACGGAGCGTGCGGAGGAATAAAATGATCTTCATTCATCAGCCTCCTTCTTCTCTGAAAGCTGACAGACTCCGTTCAACTGCAACATGATTACAGCTTTGAAAACTCCTGCGATTTCTGCAAAATCCATTTTCTGTTATCAGCAGCGATAAATCACCTTTAATGATGGTAAATTAGCTGCTCTTAGTGCTCATTTTGCCATCTCTGACACAGGAATTGGTTACCATGCCAACCTTCTGTGTGTGTGTGTGTGTGTGTGTGTGTGAGACCCACACTAATTAATCAGATGAATCACTAATTAGACACAGCGATCAATCAATCAATCAAACTTTATATAAAGCACCTCTCAAACAACTGTAATGCAATTCAAAGCAAAATAAAATAATAATAATAGAGTATAGAAAACAGTCAAATATAAATAATAAAACTAGTAAATTACTCTCTGAGAGCATATCGTGACAGTTGCAGGGTTTCACCACCAGGTGGCGTCTGTTTGTCCATTTACCGCAAAGTTACCGAACATTCAAAGTGATCCAGAAACCAGGATTATTTACGGATCATTACCAAAATTCACTCATCTGTTCATGGAACCATTCACAACATTTACTGAAAATTTGACAAAAATCCGACCGAAACTTTTTGAGATATTTTACTAACAAACAGACAAGGTGGAGATAAAAAAAACACGTGGTGTCAAACGTGGTGTAAGCCTAAAAACTTGGTACCAGATACTTTAACTCTCTTAAAAAAGGTTTTAAAAAATTTTTAAAAAAACATGCTATCAACTAGTTTTATCATTAGTTTTATTCCATTTGATATTTCATGCATAGAAAATACAAATCAGTGTGATTTTTGTACGAAAAAAGAAGAAATAATGATACAAATGCACCAAAAAATGTAAAAATAAATAAATAAAAACTATTTTAACCATTATTTTTCACTGAAACACTATTATAAACAGAATTACAGTAACTTTCTGGATAATTGCTGCTAGTTCCTGTAAATTCTAGGGTTTTCCAGTGGAAATAAAGGACTAAATAGAGGAGTTTGAATTATTCAGTAGAATATTCTCTGGTGGCCTCGGACTCAGTCGTTTATTTTAATCCAGTTTCTGCCTCTAAAGCCTTTAAACCACTGATCAGAGCTTCTGTTTTATCCGTTTCATCCTGGTTGTGACGTCCAGGTCTTTAAATAACAAACAGTCGTGACTGTTTTAAATAATAAAAAACAAAAAAAAGCAACTTCCAGAAGCTAATTACACTTTTTTCTCTCTCCATCATTTGCAGCTGGATCTATAATTCATCCCAGGATGAAACCTGAAGGCTGAAAACCAGAGAATAATGAGTCAATTTTAAAGGGCTCAGGGAGGGATGTGTTTCTGTCTGGAGGAGATAATGGTGCCATCGATTTTCCTAAAGTTTATCCAGAAAATCAATAGTAATAAAAGTCGTTTAGCATGAATCAGGCGTGCCGTTCGTTATGGACGACGCAGCTTTTTAAATAAAGAGCGTTAATCGGTGTGAAAATGAATAAAAGTAAATGTTGCTGTGTGTTAAAAGCTGTTTGTGCAGCATCAGTGAGTCTATATATATTTACCTATAACACCCACACGGCCACTGATGCAGCGACGAATCGATTTTATCTCATGAAAAGTGTTTGTGTTCACAACCTGAACCAAGACCAGGACTACGAGTCACTGCTGCAGCGTATAAATATAGTTATAGACATGAAGACACTGTTATATGTTGGTGTTGTTGTGGTTAAAGGGAGGAAACAGGTAATAAGGGAATAGAAGCATCTGCCATTTTTTCTCTTGGGTGTTTCAAAATGCCCCGTAAGAACTAAAATGTTGGCTAAAGTTCCCTCTAGGAGCCAAAAAGCTTGTTAAGGTCCCTTCTTGTTCAAAATGCATGTTATAGTGACCTCTAGGGAGCTAAAAAGCTTCCTCTTGGCGTGAAAATGTGCCCTTTAGGAGCTAAAACATGTGCTAAAGTGCCCTCTTGGAATACCAAAAAAAGATGCTAAATGTGTGCTCAAGTGCTCATTAGGAGGCTAAAATGTATGTTTATGTACCTTCTAGGAGTCAAAATGTGTGTTAAAGTGCCCTCTAGGATCTAACAATCAGGCTAAAGTGCCCTCTAGGAGCCGAAAAGCCTGTTAAAATGCCTTCTTGGGACCCAAAATGCATGTTATAGTGACCTCTAGGGAGCTAAAAAGCTTGATAAAGTACCCTCTTGGAGCCAAAATGTGTGCTAAAGTAAATTATTAGAAGCCAAAACATTTGTTAAAGTGCCCTTTAGTAGCCAAAATGCATGATAAAGTGCCCTTTGGGAGCCAAATTGTGTACTCAATTGCTCATTAGGAAGCTGAAATGTGTGCTCATGTACCTTCTAGGAGTCAAAATGTGTGTTTAAAGTGCCTTCTTGGAAGTCGAAACATATGCTAAAGTGCCCTCTAGTAGCCAAAATGCATGATAAAGTGCCCTCTGGGCGGCAAAAAGCCTCTTAAAGTGCCTTCTTGGGACCCAAAATGCATGTTATAGTGCCCTCTAGGGAGCTAAAAAGCTTGGTAAAGTGCCCTATTGGAGCCAAAATGTGTGCTAAAAAGCCCTTTAGGAGCTAAAATCTATGCTAAATTGCCCTCTTGGGAGCTAAAACCTGTGCTAAAATCTTGAAAGCCAATATGCATGCTAAAGTGCCCTTTAGGAGCCCAAATGTGTGCTAAAGTGCCCTCTTGAAAGCCAAAAAGGTGTGCTTATGTACCTTCTAGGTGTCAAAATATGTGTTCAAGTGCCTTTTTGGAAGTCAAAACATGTGCTAAAGTGCCCTCTAGTAGCTAAAATGCATGATAAAGTGCCAAAATATTTGGCAAAGTGCCCTCTTAGGAGCTAAAACACTGCTAAAGTGCCCTCTAGGAGTCTACCTTCTAAGTGTTGAAGTGCCTTCTTGGAAGCAAAAGCAAGGGCTAAAGCACCCTCTCATAGCCAAAACACATGCTAAAGTGCCCTCTAGCATGTAAAAAGCATACTAAAGTGCCCTCTTGGGAGCTAAAACACTGCTAAAGTGCCCTCTAGGATCTAAAAAGCATGCTAAAGTGCCCTTTAGGAGCCTAAATGTGTGCTCAAGTGCTCTTTAGGAAGCTGAAACATGTGCTCATGTACCTTCTAGGAGTCCAAATGTGTGTTAAAGCGCCCAAAACATGTGCTAAAGTGCCCTCTAGGAGCTGAAAAGAATGGTAAAGTGCCCTTTAGGAGCCAAAACATTTGCCAAAGTGCCCTCTAGGATATAAAAAGCATGCTAAAGTGCCCTCTAGGGAGTTAAAACCATGCTAAAATACCCTCTTTTCCCTCTTGGGCTAAAGTGCCCCCTTCATTTGCAAAGACACACATATGTGGCCATGTTTTCTTATTCGGCCTCGTCCTTTTAAAGGTCAGTGGCGTCGCTGCTGCCTGGTCGTCCAAGGCGACAGCAGAGCTGCGGCGCTGAATTCCAACCAGATTCACTGAGGTCCAGACGTGACCAGGCCTGTGACTCACTGCTGCAGCTTGTTTTAGACACTTTCATCGTTTATTACACGTTGAAGCGATGAATAGAAACGTCTAACGGGTGATGGAAGCGTCTGCCGCCGGTGATTTTTCTCATTCCGCCGTCCTTAATCTGTCATTTTCACATTTCATTTTTCTTCAACCGAGGCCGTTATTGGAAAAAAAAAGGTCCAGAGATGGATGTTGGAGCCTCTGAGGAGCTTGTCAAACTCCAAATAAATAAAGAATAAATGTGTCCCGGCTGTCAATCAGAGCCGTGGAGCCGTGAATCTGCAGATTTGCTGCAGATCCTTCATATATAAAGAAGCAGACAGAGGAAGTCTGATATCAAACCTTCTACTCAGGAGGATTTAGCAAACAAAGACGGTGTAAATCGACGTCTTTGATCCACGCCGGGCTCCTTTCTCTTTAATATTTCCTCTCATCTGTATTTAATCCTGAACTCCGCTGGTACTGAGTCATCAGCAGCAGCTCCAGACTCCAAGAAGACGACAAGGTCGAGCAAGCAGATGGTGCAGGGTGGGGTGGTGATGGTCAGTGACATGCAACGTCACTGTTAAATGTGTCTGAAGTGCCCTCTACGAGCCAAAACATGTGGGAAAGTGTGCTTTTGGAAGCCAACATGCATGATAAAGTACTAAAAAACATGCTAAAGTACCTCTTTGAAGTCAGGACTTGTGTTAAAATGCCCCCTTGGGAGCTAAAAAACGTGCTAAAATGCCCTTTAGTAGCCAAAATATATATTATGGTGCCCTTTTGGGAGATAAAACGTGTTAAAGTGCCCTCTTGGAAGTAATAATGTGTATTAAAATGCCCTCTTGGGAGCTAAAGATCTTAAAGTGCCCTTTTGGGAGGCAAGACATGTATTAATGTGCACTCTAGGAGCTGAAAAATGTGCAAAAGTGACCTCTATGAGCCAAATCATGTGCTAAAATGCCCCTTGGGAGCTAAAAACCGTGCTAAAATGCCCTCTAGTAGCTAAAACATGTATTATGGTGCCCTTTTGGGAGCTAAAACGTGTTAAAGTGCCCTCTTTGAAGCCAAGATGCATGCTAAAGTGCCCTCTTGGAAGTAATAATGTGTATTAACATGCCCTCTTGGGAGCTAAAGATCTTAAAGTGCCTTTTTGGGAGGCAAAACATGTGTTAATGTGCACTCTAGGAGCTAAAACATGTGCTAAAATGCCCCCTTGGGAGCTAAAAAGTGTGCTAAATTGCCCTATAGTAGCCAAAACATCTGTTATGGTGCCCTCGTGGGGGGCCAAAAATGTGTTAAAGTGCCCTCTTTGAAGCCAAGATGCATGTTAAAGTGCCCTCTAGGGAACTAAAATGCACAATTTAGCTAATAAATATACACATTAAAGTGCCATCTAGGAGCCAAAATACATACTGAAGTGCCCTCTTGGAAGTAATAATGTGTATTAACATGCCCTCTTGGGAGCTAAAGATCTTAAAGTGCCCTTTTGGGAGGCAAAACATGTATTAATGTGCACTCTAGGAGCTGAAAAATGTGCAAAAGTGACCTCTATGAACCAAAACATGTGCTAAAATGCCCCCTTAGGAGCTACAAAGTGTGCTAAATTGCCCTGTAGTAGCCAAAACATGTGTTATGGTGCCCTTTTGGGAGCTAAAAATGTGTTAAAGTGCCCTCTGGGAGACAAAACATGTTAAAGTGTCCTCTTTTAGCTCATAAACATACACATTAAAGTGCCCAAAACATGTGTTAATGTGCACTCTAGGATCTAAATCTGTGCTAAAGTGTGCTTTTGGGAGACAAAATGCAAGAAGTGCCCTCTTGGAAGTCATGATGTGTGTTAAAATGCCCTTTTGGCAGCTAAAAACCATGCTAAAGTGCCCTTTTTGAAGCCAAGATGCATGTTAAAGTGCCCTCTAGGAGCCAGGACATGTGCTAAAGTGCCCATTTGGGAGCTAAATGCATTGTAAAGATCCCACTAGTAACCAAAATGAATGCTAAAGTGCCCTCTAGGAGGTAAAATACATGTTAAAGTGCCCTTTTCAGTGGCGAGGACACACTACATGTTCCTCTTTTCTGTCCTTCTCTCCCCTGCCCTCTAGAATCTCCATCCCAGTCAGCCTGACGTCCTGATTTAAAGTTTCCTCTCAGCTCCAACTCTTCCATTCGTCGCCTCCTCTGGACAAACAGGAGCTGGAGCCAAAATAATAAAATAAAAGGCGTCTGGAATCCAGGAGTCAGAACAGGAAGCTCCGTCTGGGTCCGTTATTTAGTCTATTAGTTAGTTTATTATTAGTAGTTTATTGTTTTGCACCAGCAAAGATCAGAGACTCAGATAATCAAACACCTCAAATATCATTTAATAATGAGTCAAATCTGGCGTCTGGTGTCTCATAGCAGCTAAAATGTATGCTAAAGTGCCCTCTAGGAGCCAACAAATGGGTTAAAGTGTCCTCTTGGGAGTTGAAATGTGTGTTAAAGTGCCCCCTAGAAGCCAACACGTTTGCAAAAGTGTCCTCTTGAAAGTTAAAGTGCCCTCTAGGAGCCAAAGCATGTGTTAAAGTGCCATCTTGGGAGATAAAACATATTTTAAAGTGCCTTCTTGGCAGCAAAAACGTATGCTAAAGTGCCCTCTAGGACCCAACAAATGTGTTAAGTGTTAAAGTGTCCTCTTGGCAAGCTAAAGTGCCCTCTTAGGAGGCAAAACATGTACCAATGTGTGCTCTAGTAGCCCAAAAGTTTGCAATAGTGCCCTCTTTGGAGGCTAAACTGCTAAAGTGCTGTCTCTGGAGCTAAAAGCATGCTAAAGTGCCCTCTTGGGAGCTAAAAGCATGCTAAAGTGCCCTCTTGGGAGCTAAAAAGAATGCTAAAGTGCCCTGGTTTATGGGTCATTTTAACAGGGAGAATGTAAAAGCTCCAGAAAATGATTTTTTTTAAGGCAGAGTCTCTGGTATTGATCGTGATTCCTGTAAACGCTGCAGACAGAAGAGGAAACCGCAGCGTTAGCATCACACGCTAACAGATGCTACAACACAATCCATGGATTTAACAGGACTCTGCTCCTCCTGAGATCCAACCTGCTGCTAACAGGCTGAATATTTCATAGTAGATATTTTCAGAATCCTCCTCCTGCTCCTCCTCCTGCTCCTCCTCCTCCTCCTCCTCCTGCTCCTCCTCCTGCTCCTCCTCCTCCTCCTCCTCCTCCTCCTCCTCCTCCTCCTCCAGATGAACCCAGTAACCTGCAGCGGACGACGATGACGACTTCTTGAATTAACAATGAGCAGCATCTGGATCTGCTCCAGGTTTTATTTAACGGATGCTGCAGCAGCAGAAATCAGGCGTCCGGCCCTTTAAATCCAGATGTTTATCATCATTTACAGCAGCTTCTGTTGTTTCTGCTCATTTCACTGAACAAACTGGATCAAACTGACATTTTAGTCCAATAATAAGTAGAATTAACTTATTCCACTGGCAGATTTATCCGTGTTTGGGTGAATAAGTTGTGTTAACTCTCTATTGCATAGCGTTGCCATGGCAACAATCTGTGATGTAAAATCTATGTTTTAGGTGTGAAAATGGGGCTTTTATTTTGAAAGGATGAGGTCACATGACCAGGATATCCTGTTTAGTCAGAATTTTTAAATTTTAACCAAAAATTTAATAAAAAATTGGAACTCACTATCTGGGATATGTTACTATTTTAATTTAATTTAATTTAATTATTATAATTTTTTTACATTTAATTCAATTTTGATTAATTATAATAAATAAATAAATAAAATAATACAATTTTAATCCAAATCACTTTTTCGAATAAATTTAACATACAACCCAATCAAACCTCATATAAACACAATATTATATTTATAATATTTAATATTTATATTTATAATATTATATTTATTTATTATATTTTTTCAAATATTCTAACTATATTTGCTCTATTATTATAATAATAATTAATATATTATTGTATAATAACTTTATAACCTTAGAAATATTCCACATTTATTATTATTTAAAGCAAGAAAACTGAAAAATAAATGTTAAAAAATAAATATTTTCTAATAAAAATATTAAATTAACTCAAATCAAGAATTTAAAATGAGATAAATGAATTATCTGTTGGTGGAATAAGATAATTCTAGTTAATATTAGAGTAGAAACCAGATGTTTTCAGGACTAAAACACTAAATAGAAGCTTGATTCTTTTATTTATTCATTATTTTCTATATAAATAGCTGCATCACTGTGACTCAACCATGAAAACATCATCTCATCAAATATTCAACACGGTGATTCTTGTTCTTCCAGAGAAAATCTGCTGCTGGAGGCACGAAAACCAGATAAAAGCAGCGATTAAACTGAATTATGGAGAATTAGACTCTAATTATTGTTGTTTTATTCATATTTGTTGGATAAATATTGTTAAAAATGAGTAAAAGTTCGTCCTCAGAGGAATCTGTAAATAAAAAACTGATTAAAAAGATGTTTTTCTCTTGATATTCAAGAAAAAAGTGACCTTTAACCTTTGATCAATTAGAGTTAATTGACAGTTAATTGAAAAAATATCAACTAGTTTTATAATAATAATAATAATGAATAGTTATATTTTATTTTCTAGTTAGATTAAATAATAATTTGACATTTCCTGGTGATTTTATTCAAATAAATGGTAGAAATTGACTTTAAAATGCTGAATAAATTAATATATTTGATTTATA
>CM060474.1:21749980-21854980 GCA_030544235.1 Lepturacanthus savala
ACTAACCAGATACTAACCAGATACTTAACCAGATACTTAACCAGATACTAACCAGATACTAACCTGATACTAACCAGATACTAACCTGATACTAACCAGATACTTAACCAGATACTAACCAGATATTAACCAGATACTAACCAGATACTAACCAGATACTAACCAGATACTTAACCAGATACTTAACCAGATACTAACCAGATACTAACCAGATACTAACCAGATACTAACCTGATACTAACCAGATACTAACCAGATATTAACCAGATACTAACCAGATACTAACCAGATACTAACCAGATACTTAACCTGATACTAACCAGATACTTAACCAGATACTAACCAGATATTTAACCAGATACTAACCAGATACTAACCAGATACTAACCAGATATTTAACCAGATACTAACCAGATATTTAACCTGATACTAACCAGATACTAACCAGATACTAACCAGATATTAACCAGATACTAACCAGATACTAACCAGATACTAACCAGATACTGACCAGATACTAACCAGATACTAACCAGATACTAACCAGATATTAACCAGATACTAACCAGATACTAACCAGATATTAACCAGATACTAACCAGATACTAACCTGATATTAACCAGATACTAACCTGATACTTAACCTGATACTAACCAGATACTAACCTGATACTAACCAGATACTAACCAGATACTAACCAGATACTAACCTGATACTAACCTGATACTAACCAGATACTAACCTGATACTAACCAGATACTAACCAGATATTAACCAGATACTAACCTGATATTAACCAGATACTAACCTGATACTAACCTGATACTAACCAGATACTAACCAGATACTAACCAGATACTAACCAGATACTAACCAGATACTTAACCAGATACTAACCAGATACTAACCTGACACTAACCAGATACTAACCAGATATTAACCAGATACTAACCTGATACTAACCAGATACTAACCAGATACTAACCTGACACTAACCAGATATTAACCAGATACTAACCTGATACTAACATGATACTAACCAGATACTAACCTGACACTAACCTGATACTAACCAGATACTAACCTGATACTTAACCTGATACTAACCAGATACTAACCAGATACTAACCAGATACTAACCTGATACTAACCAGATACTAACCAGATACTAACCAGATACTTAACCAGATACTAACCAGATACTAACCAGATACTAACCTGACACTAACCAGATACTAACCAGATATTAACCAGATACTAACCTGATACTAACCAGATACTAACCAGATACTTAACCAGATACTTAACCAGATACTAACCAGATACTAACCTGATACTAACCAGATACTAACCTGATACTAACCAGATACTTAACCAGATACTAACCAGATATTAACCAGATACTAACCAGATACTAACCAGATACTAACCAGATACTTAACCAGATACTTAACCAGATACTAACCAGATACTAACCAGATACTAACCAGATACTAACCTGATACTAACCAGATACTAACCAGATATTAACCAGATACTAACCAGATACTAACCAGATACTAACCAGATACTTAACCTGATACTAACCAGATACTTAACCAGATACTAACCAGATATTTAACCAGATACTAACCAGATACTAACCAGATACTAACCAGATATTTAACCAGATACTAACCAGATATTTAACCAGATACTAACCAGATACTTAACCAGATACTAACCAGATATTAACCAGATACTAACCAGATATTAAACCAGTTAAACCAGATATTTAACCAGATACTAACCAGATATTTAACCAGATACTAACCAGATATTAACCAGATATTAACCAGATATTAACCAGATACTAACCAGATACTAACCAGATATTAACCAGATATTTAACCAGATATTTTTATTATTATATATTATATTATATTATTACCCGTATTTAAAATAAACTCTACTACGGCCGATACACATTAATCCTCCTCAGACGTCACATCCTTCATTCCTTGACCTCTTTAAACATGAATTCTGCAGCTCGGAGGTTAAATAAATATCTGATTAGCTTCTTATGTCACTGCTGTGTCACTGTGAGCTGAATCATGGCCGTTTCCCATAAATCACCTGCAGTCACTTCCTGGACCTCTGAATAAATAGAGGAGCTGTTTTTCAGCTTCTAGCAGGGAGAAGCTAAATAATGAAGGATTTATAATTAGTTTAACTAATGAAGTGTCGGCAGGAAGAAAGTAATTCTATAGAGAAGTGGAAGTAGATCTTTCATGTGGAAGAGAAATACAGATACTGTAAGAAAGAGGCTATAATTTATGTTGAAAATGCATAAATTAATCTAAATATCAGTTTTTAATTGTGTTGATAAGTGAAACCAGAATTATGGTAAATCTCTTGTTACTGTTATATGTGTCAATAAATACATGAGTTTCTGTTTCTGTTAGGTGATAGTGCTGGGATTTCCCGAGGGTCTGTGAACGCAACCTCTGTTAGCTTAAGGGATAAAGTAGCAGCTAAACCGGCTAACGTGTTAGCATGTGGTTTTTGAGAGACATTACAACATGAAGAAACTGGACAATGGAGGTTTGAATTTTAGCGAAAGCGCCGGGAAGGAACATGAGGTGATAGTTAGGTGTTAGGTGATAGTGCTGGGATTTCCTGAGGGTCTTTGAACGCAACCTCTGTTAGCTTAAGGGATAAAGTAGCAGCTAAACCGGCTAATGTGTTAGCGTGTGTTTTTTTAGAGATGTTACGATAATTTCGTTATGTTACAAAGAAACAGAGGTTTGAATTGTAGTGAAAGCGCCTGGAAGGAACATTAGGTGATAGTGCTGGGATTTCCTGAGGGTCTTTGAACGCAACCTTTGTTAGCTTAAGGGATGAAGTAGCAGCTAAACGGATAATGTGTTAGCGTGTGTTTTTTTAGAGACGTCGTGATACTTTCGTTACGTTTATTTATCATTATCATTTATTTCCAATGGTTTAAGAGAAATTCCACATTAATTATCATTTATAGCAGGAAAACTGATAAATAGACGAAGTGTTTAACTTATATATTCACTCTGGAATATTTAAGCAGACATTTCTCTTAATTCTAAGGCTTCCTAACTTTACGGTTGCATAGATTTTCCATATTTATTGTCAGTAATAGCAGATAAACTTGTGCAGGAAAGTGATTTAGAGGCATTCAGTCTTCCTGCTGTCGACTTTCTGCCACTTTTCCTTCACTTTTCTCCCTTTTCCCTTGAAGAAAAGCTCAGCAGCTAAACGTAGCAGAGCTGTGCTGTTAATGGCAGCAGCTGCAGCAGCGACCTGCTTCCTCGCTGCTGCAGCTGCTGCACACGCTTCATCTTCTCAACAACATGGAAACTGCAGCTCACACAAACATCATTAAGCTTCTATTCACTCAGAGTCTCCAGGGAAGTCTCCATGTTTCCTCCTGGTTCAACTGCTGCATTTATATATTTATATATAATATATACTGTTGTTGCTCAGTCTGGTTAATTGCTGCTGTCGCTGAATTAAAAAGTGAAGTCAAGTGGACGCAGGAAGTAGAAACACCTACAGGCTCCAAAACTTTATTCTTCTCTTCTTTTTGTTTTAAAACCAGTTGAAAAGTCTTAGAATGAAGAGAAATATCTTCTCCTCATCCTAAACTAGACCTAAATTAATATTACAGCACTTCTATGCATCGGTTAATTAATAAATTCCAGGTTTATTTCTCAGTTTTCGTGCTGTAAATGATAATAAATGTTAAATATCTTTACAAACACAAAGATTATTGGACTTAAATGTTGACTAGAATGTTTTACTGCAGATAAAATGAGACCAAACTGACATAAATCAGGAAAAACAACTTGAAATAAGTTAAATTATTATGTAATGTAAAGTTCACTGATCAATTATTTGTTAGAATATTGATTAGAATATTGAAGAAAAGGTAAAAATCTAAAATTATGAGTTAAATTACTGCAGCTGTCAACAAGAATAGAGTCAATAAAGTTAGAATATTCAATACTTTATTTAAAACAAGGTCAAAATGACCCAAATCAGGAAAAAACTAAACTAAATTATTATTATTAATATTAAGCAAAGTTCACTGATCAATATCGATTAGAATCTTGCAGAAAAGGTAAAAATGTTGTTTTACTTTAGAAATAAAAATATTCTATTGATGCAACATAAAGTAAAACGTAAATTCCTGCAGCTGTCGACAAGAATTAATGATGAAACTCATTTTTCTGGTAGAAAATATCTAAAAATGTGTTTTATTACAGATAAAATGAGACCAAACTGACATAAATCAGATCAATTATTTGTTAGAATATCGATTAGAATATTGAAGAAAAGGTAAAAATCTAAAGTTGTGTTTTAAATTTAATTTAAATATATAGAACACTGCAAAGATGTTTAATTACAGATAAAAATACTTCATTTAAAACTTAAAACCAGATTAAATCATGAATAAAAACGTGAAATAAGGTAAATTATCTGCAATGAAAAGATCAAAGAGTTCATTTATTCAATTATTAGTCCATAAAATCATAAAAATCACAGATTAAATCGACTAAAATCAATAAATTCAATAAGTTTAAGGTTAAAATGAAGCTTTGGGCTCATTTATTCTTATTTTATTGGGTTTTACTGCAGATAAAAATACTTTTCTACTTATTTATGGAGAAAACTCAACCAACAACAACACAAACTTGTCTCTAAACCCCTGAAGCTTCATTTCAGCAGCAGCTGCTGTCGTCCACGTCTCCGACAGAAAGAAGCAGCATCAGACCTGAAGACGCTAAAAGCGCCGAGTTTTTACTTATTCATCGCTCTCTGCTGAGGAGGAACACTCTCGCTGACAGAGGAGCAGCAGCCGCTTCATCTATGATGCATGACGGACGGTATTTTTAGTTCCGGGGCCTTTTACTTCCCAGCTGAATTGTTTTAAAACGAACCGATAAGGAACAAAAAAAGTCCTAAAAGCAGAGGAATGACCTTTCTGTTGCTAGCATGGAGCTAGCATGGAGCTAGCTGTCAATCACAAACATTAAAAACCATAGTTTATAAAATAAACATCATGTTCTATTCAACAAGACTCTAAATGATCAATTAACATCATGAAATCAGGAGGAATCTGTTCATTTAAGTCATTAAACCACTAACATCATTTTGGTGCTAGTGGTGCTGCCCCCTGGTGGCCGTTAGAGAGAATGCAGCTTTTCACTTCTCCTGCTCTTTTCTCCTCTTCCTGAGTTTATTCCTCCTTTTTTTCCTTGTTAAAGAGGTTTTTTAATCTAAGATATTAGAGTCTAAGGACAGAAGATGTTATCTTGTTGTATTTATCCAATGAGAAGCGAGTTTTGCTGCAGTAGAACAACCCACTTCCTGGTCTAGGGGACTAATTTATGGCAATATTATTGGTTTCTATGCACAAATAACACAGTAATTATGGTCTGGAAGCTGTTTCTCAGTGATTGACACCATTCATTAGCCAATAGAAGCAAAGGGACAGGAACATTGGTTTGATGGACCAATGGAAATTCACCATGAGACCATCCAGATCTGAGTAGCCTGATACTTACACATTTCACCAAAAAGACTAAATAAGAGGGTGGATCTAAGAGGTTAAAGGGTTTTTTGGTTACTGAGACGATTTCTCATTGTTCCAATAATAATAAACAGACACTTGACTGAAGCAGATTTGTCGACTAACACATTACAGGTGTTAAAAACCCTGTAGGGTTCGTTTAGAACAGATAGATAATTGGATAGTCGATGGTCATTTTTACAAATAAGACGCGTCATTGACCTGTGAAAGTTAAATGCTGAACTCTGAGCCATCACCACTACTACACACTCTTCTAGTCCCTGAAGGTCTCAGTCACCTGCCGGGTTCGTTCAGGTGAATCTCCTTCAGGGGTTTTCGTTGGTTTGGGATGAATCCGCCAGGGGAAAAAGCAGGAAGCAGCATAACGAGCCTCGTGGGAGTCGGGTTTATGAACAGAGCAGCTCCCAGGAATCATTTCTGCTGCTGCCAGAGGAGAGTTCTAAGAAAACCTGGTTCCTCCAATGACTGTTTCTAATTAAAGGAGGATCCGAGTGTAAAAGGCCGGAGGTTTAAATACGTTACTGCTCAGTCATTTCCCCTCGAGGCGACTGATAAAACAACAAATACTGTTTTTCACACGACGTTTTATCTGGATATCTCTGCAGGTTTCAGCACCTCACACTCACCACAGGAACCTGCTCAGCATGGACCTGAAAGCTAATTATTACAACTTTATTTATTCAGTACAATCAAGTGTTGGATGAAAAAAACGCCTTCATCCACAGAGATAACCTTAAACTACAACTACTACTAGCTTAACCGCCAACATATCTTCATGCTAACATGCTAACAACCATGACTAATGATGCTAATGTGACGCTGTTGCATTTTCGGTGTGAGTTTAGCGTGCTAGCAAGCTAGTGTTTGCTAATTAGCGCTAAACACAGAGCTCAGACCAGCTGATGTGGATGTTTGACCTCATGGTGGCGTTTTAGGAGAAAAGTCAGGGTCACTGCATCGTTTTACTCTGAAATCAGCATCTCTACATGTGTTCCAGCCATTTCTGTTGAATTCCAACACAACAACACCTCGTTCTGCTTAAAGAGGAACCACGAGTGGAATAAAGTCAAGAACAGGAACAACGGTAAAGACTGTGAAGAGCATGACAAGAGCCATGATCTCATTCCTTTGCATTGGTTGAGGTCTGAAACCAACGCATCTTTTTTGTTATTTTGACCATTTATCAGCAAATAAACGCTCTAAACAAGAATATTTTTATTTGGAATTAGGGTGAAATGTTGTCTATAGTTTATAGACTCAAACAGAAATGTTCCTTTTGCCCAAACACAGACCTACAAGTAGTAAAATCAGAAAATCTGATAATTTGCAGTGGTCTCCTTTTCATCCAGAGCTGGAGATGTATCACTGTCTTGAATGAACCGATGGTTCTCAGACCTGGAAACCATCATATTTAAGTCGTGGTTTATTGGGCGCTACGAATGCATCTGTAAGTCATCCTGATACCTGATAAGGAAGATGAAGCCTTTCTAAGTCTGCATGGAAAGATAAATCACCGTCTGCCGCCATGTTGGATCCACAGTTATCAACAGAATCTCTTATGTTTGGTCATGGTCCTGCTGCCCCTCCCCCGCCCTGATACCCATTAGAATCTGTTGATGCTGAACTTCTGAACTGAAGTTTAAGGTGTTCTAAGACCTTAATTTTTAAAGATTTTAGTGAAGGTTGAGTTATCCTTGCTTCATTGTCTGACTCCTGATGTGAACATCTTCATGGTTGATGACTTGTTTTATCCAACTTTGTATTATCCCTGTATTTTGGCTGCCTTCTTGACCAGGCTTCTCTTGTAAAAAGAGATTGTTGCATCTCAATGGGACCAACCTGAGATTGATGTACAAATATAGTGAAGCTATACATCAAATTAAACAGGAGAAACTCCACTACAAGCACATATAAGTCATATTTACACACACCAAACACAACTCCAACACCAAGCTAATTAATTAACACATATGAAAATCGGTATACGATCATAAAGCCAACCCACTCTTCACATTTTGATGGCTAGCGCTCTGATACTTCATGTTACACAAACAAATGACATCTCATATGAAAGCTGAGACTGTGACGAGTCCAACGGTACCATCAGTGTAGCTTTATGACAAAAACTGCGTTAACTAGCAGCCAAAAAACACTACAGTAAAAAGTTGCTTGTTTGACGCGACAAACAAAAAATGTGTTTTTTTGTTGCTGTTTTGGGATGAAAATGTTTATTTGAGATCAATAAATGGTCGTTTTGCTGACTATGGGAATCTCCTAAACCTAAAAAAGGGCTGGAGTTCAAGGGGTTAATAATAAATAATCAGCATTAAACCTGCTGACGGTGCTATGATGGAGGTTCCAACAAAGTCACAGAGTTCAGTTCGGTCCAAACAACAGACGGACAGAATCATCCCCAGGAGCCGAGCCGCCAGGATGGATCAAATCTCTGACTCTGATTAATCCTCAACTCTACTGCAACGACTTTATTCTCCTTCTCCGAGGATGAAGGAGATTGATTGGGGATATTTGTGCCTTAACTGAACTGCTTACTGCTCTAATCTTTGCGTCTCCAGGTGTTAACGAGGCCTCCTGGACCGAGGAATCGACACGAGGCAGAAAACTAACGAAGGAACAAGACGACGCCACCTGAAAGGTACCAAAGGGTAGTAGATGTGGTAAATGTGTTCACTTCCTCCCATGGAAACTAATAGAATTGTATAGAATGTTGTATTTGTTGTTCCTAGAATGTCCTTCAACATCGGGGGAAGGGATTTCATGAACTTGAGCCTTATCCGCTGCTTATTTCGCCTAAAGCCTGTCGGGGTTTATGAGGAAAAAGACGGGAGCCAATCATGGAAGGTCTACCCAGTAAAGGTGTGAAGCCTTGGGAGTTAATTGGAAAGGAATTACGGCCGTGAGCTTTGTCACATGTCAGCAGGAAGTGACAGATCTGTCAATCAAACATGTCAGAGGGAGCTGTTGAAGCTACATGCGGTTTCTAGGGTTCTAGAGCTCAGAGTTCAGATCCTATCAGGAGTTTCCTCCAGGCGTCTCACGAAGAAGAAGAAGGCATCGATGTTTCCTCACGACGCCCGAAGGAAAACTGCATTTTCTGGATTTATGACTCGTCCTTTAGGCCAAAAGATATTCAAAAGCAGAGGTAAAACAAGGGCGACGCTGGGACAGATGGAGGAGACGGTTCATAGGGTTCATATTTATTCTGGTCCCGGTTGTCGGTTCGCCTGAACGTCATCTTCTGACAGGCTGATCAGTTCTAGTCTGACAGCAGCAGGTTAATGTCCTCCAGTGAACCTCCGTCAGATCTGAGGCAGCTTTTAAAGCTCACACACTGAAAACACTGAAAACACTGAAAGATTAACAGGTCAAAATGTGGGTTTTGGTGCAATTAGTCCAATAATGAGTAGAATTATCTGATTCCACCGGCAGATAATTTAGCTTATTTGATGTTTTTGAAAGAACTTGAAAAATTATAAATGCACTCTACTCAAAATGGGACTAATTGTGCTAAAAAACAAGATATTTGCTTGTTAGGATTTCGGTTTTTGTGGTGAAATGACAGGAAATCACTGGAGGACAGAGTTGAATTCATTTATTTAGTCTCACAATTCTTATAATAAATGGAAATCAAACTTTTGCTTTTCTGATTTGGGTCAATTTGGTTTAGTTTCGTTGGTTCTTGACCTTAAAACACCCAAATGATGCCTCTGTAGATTATAGTATAAATGCAGTGATACTCAACCAGGACTCTGGACACATCTGGGAGGTTTTATCCTCATAAATTTAACTTTAAAAGCCCTAATTTTAATTAAAAACACATCTACTATAGTAAAGATTCACCTCTGGCTCACAGATAGCATCAAACTTCCTACTGGCTGATAAGATCGAGCAAGAAAACCCCAGAAATGACTTATTCTGGGCAGTGAATTAATAGAATCTATGCATAGATAGGACCCTAAGTTGCTCTAACTTCATTACTTAGCTTTAGCGTGTCGTTAGCATAACTTCAGAGCCGTGATTCTGTTTCTAAACCAGTCATTAACGTCAGGAGATGAAGCTGCGACGCAGGAAGTCGTGACAGCTTCAGTCGATTCTCGGCATCGTCCTCTGAAAACCTGTCATCACAATCTCAGCCCGACAGCTTGGAATCGATAGCTCGTCTCCTCGTTCGGTCTCGGATGTCCCCGCAGTGCGAGGACGTCCCTGCAGTGCGAGGACGTCCCCGCAGTGCGAGGACGTCCCCGCAGTGCGAGGACGTCCCCGCAGTGCGAGGACGTCCCGAGGAAACGATTCATTACTTTACACTTAAAGTTTTGGGTTTCATGAACTCATATCTGTTGCTGAATGAAAGCTCTTAACCATCTATTATAGTGTTACTTTATCTTTGTTTTTCTAAAAAAGCTGTGATATAAAATCTATGGCGTGAAAAGGAGGCTTTTATTTTGAAGGACATACAATTTATGAGGTCACATGACCAGGATATCCCTATTGCTGATGGACATTTGACATGTGAGCATCACTGTTTCAAAAAAGTTGTCTTTTATTTAGAATTTTGGAAAATAAATGAACTAAATATCCAGGGTAAGTAAATTTGATCTATTTATTTATACATTTAGTTCGATTTTGATCTTCTATTTTTTGTCTAATATGCTAAAAAAGATGGGATATGGAAAATTCCTAGTGTAATGGAGTTCCATTGACTCACATAGAATGAAACTATCATCAATATATCTATGATTTAGGCCATTTTAAGTAATAAAAACATTTTTGACCATGTCTAAGTGATGTTTAATGCAATAGAAGGTTAAAAGATAAAGACTATGTGTTAAGAAGGAGAAACGTTTAGCTTGTTTTACTTATAAACGAGGCAAAAATAGACAAGTAGCTCAAATGAAGGAGCTACAGCAGACAGTTTGTAGACTAGTGTAAAGGTGTTTTATGTATTAACATTAAAATACTGCTTGAAAAATGCTTTCAACCTTCTCTGCCGTCAGGAAAGTGAACATCAGCTAAATGCTAAATGCTAACGATGACAAGTGGAAGGTAAACAACAACGTCATCAATCAACCTAATTATCCAGTTTGTCATCAACCAGCTTATTGGAGTTTTTCCGGCATCTATAAATACGATATTTCCTCACAAGACGAATCCAACTACTCCGGCAGACGAATCAAACGCACCCTCGGCATCATTAACATCCACAGACGCTGGTTCTTACCTGTCGATGTCTCCCTGCATCTCTTTACTTCCTCTCTGGGACATTTCTCTAGACGACGCCACGTCTGATCCGCGGCCGGCGTTCCTCGAGTAAAGATGGAGGCCGCCGTCGGTGAGGTATCTGTCAGGAAACAGAAACTCTTAAAGGAACAGGAAGTCCACCTTAAAACTGGCTCCAAACATGGTGGATTTATACAGATCAGGTAGGAAATGAAGCGTTTGAAGAGTTAGTTTGTTATTTGTGAGGATGCAACTAAACATTTAAGAGCTCGATTAAGTAAATGTTCATGATTGAACATGATCTATTGAGTCTTTTCCCCCAATATTTATAGAATTTTGCCACAGTAGCTGAGAAAGAATGATTTTACTTAAAGGTCACTACAGTGGACAGATGTTTAAAAGTTGTATTTTGGCTTCTACCTTTTATAAAATATCAAATCTAAGATCTAAAGTGATGTATTATGTTAAAATCTTCAGAGTTTTGGTTTTATATTTTGGAGGAAATACAGATTAATCATCTGTCCACTCAACTGGACATCATGCATCAGTGCAATGTTAATTACTACCAGTGTTTTCTCTTAAAAATAAATTATATTCCTTAATGTTTTGACTATAAATCAAACAACATATATATATATTAATATATAAAACTACTATGTTATTACATTTGGATTCAGAATTTGGTTTTTACAATAAAAACATGGTTGTACACTTGAGTGGACAAATAATTATCAGTGCAATGTTAATTAATACCAGTGTTTTTTCTTCTAATTTATATATCTTAATGTTTTGAGTATAAATCAAACAACATATATATGTTAATATATAAAACTACCATGTTATTACATTTGGATTCTGATTATTTTTGTTTTTTACAATAAAAACACTGTTGTACACTTGAGTGGACAAATAATTACATCTTTAAATAATAAACATGGATTTTTTTTGTTTTAAATCCCTAATGATGTTTAATAACACTTAGTCATTCATGCATTAGAGTGTTAATGACACAATAAAGAAGAAATTAGACAAGTTTTGGAAATTATGGACGTATTTTTCTAGAAAAAGTCCAATAAATGTGTCTCATATGGTCTATTTATATCCCCAATAATTTCCTTGTAAGACTAAATGGGTCCAGGTTCTTAAGGGTTAAATAAGATAAACTGAATAAATGAACTTTTCCTACATTTATTGTAATTCTTGTATCAGTGGATTGTGGATGTGGGCAGTAAGTGGTTTAGGATTTAAGCAGATAGCGATCAGACATGGCTGATACGACATGGGGCTCGTTAGCGTTGAGCTAATTAATCTGATAATTCAGTTAATCACCTTTTCCCTCCTGACACGTTGTGACGCGTCTTTAATGCTATGGATGTTTGACTTGTAGGAATTTCAGCTGCTGGTATTTATCAATATGGAGAAAATGAAGCTCACACACACACACACACACACGCACACACACACACACACACACACACACACACACACATTCAAGTGAAGACTACAAACAGGGGACTATGACCAAATGGGGACTTCAGTTTCTGGTCATTTTGAAAAAGCAAAAATATAAAAAAATAAAATTTACTTTTAAGGTTTTTTACTATAAAAATTACTCGAAAATTTGACTTTTTATGATTAAGATTAAAAATAAATATTTTTTTAAATATTGCCAAGAGGGGACTCAAACAGAAATGTTTAAGTGTAATTTATAAGGTTAATAATGTTATTAATTAGTTTAAATGTAATTTATAAGGTTAACGATGTCATTAATTAGTCTAAGTGTAATTTATAAGGTTAATTATGTTATTAATTAGTCTAAGTGTAATTTATAAGGTTAACGATGTTATTAATTAGTTTAAGTGTAATTTATAAGGTTAACGATGTTATTAATTAGTCTAAGTGTAATTTATAAGGTTAATTATGTTATTAATTAAAGTGTAATTTATAAGGTTAATGATGTTATTAATTAAAGTGTAATTTATAAGGTTAATTATGTTATTAATTAGTTTAAGTGTAATTTATAAGGTTAACGATATTATTAATTAGTTTAAGTGTAATTTATAAGGTTAATTATGTTATTAATTAAAGTGTAATTTATAAGGTTAATGATGTTATTAATTAAAGTGTAATTTATAAGGTTAATTATGTTATTAATTAGTTTAAGTGTAATTTATAAGGTTAACAATGTTATTAATTAGTTTAACTTTAATTTATAAGGTTAACGATGTCATTAATTAGTTTAAGTGTAATTTATAAAGACGTTATTAATTAGTATAAAGCAGGAAGTCAGATGAGAGGAAGCCATGTTTGTAGTTTTTTGTCCTACCCGCTGCTGATCTCCTCCATCCGGCCGTTCTTTCCTAGGATCTCCCCATCACTCATGTACCCCGCCACCTCCATCTGTTTCCCTCCTTCTCCTCCTCCTCCTCCTCCCTTCTCCCCATGCTCCGCCCCCCTCGCCCCCACCGCTCCTCCTCTCCTGAGGGGGGCGCTGTACACAAACCTGGAGGGGTCAGGGTGTCCGCCGTAGCGCCCCGCGGCGCTAGCGTTAGCGCTGGCGTTAGCGCCGGTGGTTCCCGCCCTGGGAGGGGCGGCGGAGGAGGAGGAGGCGTACCCGCCGGGCATCGAGGGGGCGTCGCCCGCCTGGAGACGCGGGGTCTGTGATTGGCCCAGACGCCAGGGGGAGGGGCGGGTGGCGAGGCCTGGGAGGCTCCGCCCATTGACCTCGGTGGTTACCGTGGTGTCGAAGGTCGTCTCCAGGGTGCTGCAGGGATGGAGAGAGAGAAGATGGAGAATTATTATTATTATTATTATTATTATTATTATTATTATTATTAATCATGTGACAGCTGCTCTGATGGATTCCATCATTCTATCCTTCATTCTTTAATCAGTTGTTTCCTTCCTTCCTTCCTTCATTCCTTCCTTCCATTTGTCCTTCCTTCCTTCATTCCTCCCTCCCTCCCTCCCTTCCTTCCTTCCTTCCTTCCTTATATCATTCCTTCCTTCCATTTGTCCTTCCTTCCTTCCTTCCTTCCTTCCTTCCTTATATCATTCCTTCCTTCCATTTGTCCTTCCTTCCTTCCTTCCTTCCTTCCTCCCTTCCTTCCTTCCTTCCTTCCTTCCTTCCTTCCTTCCTTCCTTCCTTCCTTCCTTCCTTCCTCCCTCCCTCCCTCCCTCCCTCCCTCCCTCCCTCCCTCCCTTCCTTCCTTCCTTCCTTCCTTCCTTCCTTCCTTCCTTCCTTCCTTCCTTCCTTCCTTCCTTCCTTCCTTCCTCCCTCCCTCCCTCCCTCCCTCCCTTCCTTCCTTCCTTCCTTCCTTCCTCCCTCCCTCCCTCCCTCCCTCCCTCCCTTCCTTCCTTCCTTCCTTCCTTCCTTCCTTCCTTCCTTCCTTCCTTCCTTCCTTCCTTCCTCCTGAATTCCTTCATGTGTCAAACATCACGATTCATCAGAGACAGAAACATCAATGAAATGTCATAAAAAATAATAATAAAAAAGTAAAATAAGGACACACACACACACACACACACACACACACACACACACACACACACACACACACACACACACACACCCAGTAACATCTGCAGTGATCCAGCATTAATATCTATCAGAGCTCTCTCTGCTGGATAAACTGTGGACTACATCACATCCACAGCCACGAATCAGCTGATCTGATCTGTGATGACAGGGAAATCACTGAAATCACTGAAATCACTGAAATCACTGAAATCACTGAAATCACTGAAATCACTGAAATCACTGAAATCACACTCTGTAGTAGATGATGTTATACAAGAAGAAATATGAGATAAAAAGTCATGAAATAAAAAAAGAGATAAAAAAGTAAGAAACTTGATATAAATATAGTTAGAATATTACAAAAAAGATGTTTTACTACAGATAAACTGAATTATCTGCAATATAAAGTTCAATGATTAAGATAATGACCTCAATAAATCTAATTAAATATTAATTAACCCAAAATAATGTGAGTTTCTTTGATTTAGAGGATTAAATCCTATTCTTTAAACCTTAAAACAAGACTAAACTGACCCAAATTAGTGAAAAATACAATTTAAATTGAAATAAGATAAATGATTAATATTATTATAAATAAGATCAGAGTTTAAACAATTATTTGTCTATAAAATCATAGAAATCACAGAGAATCATGGTTGGTCATCAGGTTAAAGATTTTTATGTGTTTACCTTCAGTGAATCCTGGATTAGGTGTGTGTGTGTGTGTGTGTGTGTGTGTGTGTGTGTGTGTGTGTGTGTGTGTGTGTGTGTCGTCTTGTGGCAAAAGCGCTGACATGTTGAAGCGGCTCTGACACCAGAGGTGTGAGAACGTGTGTGTGTGTGTGTGTGTGTGTGACCCAACACATCTCTATCAACACCTCCCAGGACTGACACACACACACACACACACACACACACACACACACACACACACACACACACACACACACACACACACACAGTTTATCTGATCAGATATTCAGACTGAATTGGTATAAAAATCTGAAATAATTTAATCATTTAAACTCGTAGCTGCAGATAAATCAGATTATCTTTATCTACACGCTGCAGCGGGAGTGTGTGTGTGTGTGTGTGTGTGTGTGTGTGTGTAGAGATAACAGAGTGTGTGTGTGGTTTAGCAGGAAACAGCTGAACAGTGAGTAGAATATAATAATGAGATGTTCCATTAAATCTATTAAAACTACACATCAGATTATTTATAATAATATAATAATAATTATATATTATAACATTATTTATAATAATATACTAATATTAGATTATTTATATTCACATTTTATTATGAACTGGATCAATTCATCACAGAATTGTTTCATATAAACTGCAGCATTTTATTTAAATTCAGCTTTTTATATATTTTATATTCACATTTAAATCCTTTATTAGACAGTTATATATTAAATAATCAGGATAATTCATCTCCAACCATCACATATACAATAATAATACTAATTATTATAATTATATTATTATTAATGACCAGTAGCAGTTGGTAGAAATGTTGATTTATTCCTATTTATTTGCGTTTGGTACATTTTTCTTGTCAAAATTCATGAAATTTAAATATTCAAATAGACATTTAGACCAATAACATGACACCAAAGTACCAATATCCTGATTTTCTAACCTCTTTATCTAATATTTGAATAAGTTTCAGTGGTTTTCCTGTGTGTTAAAGTGCCCTCTAGGAATCAAAATGTGTGTTAAAGTGCCCTCTAGGAATCAAAATGTGTGTTAAAGTGCCCTCTAGGAATCAAAATGTGTGTTAAAGTGCCCTCTAGGAATCAAAATGTGTGTTAAAGTGCCCTCTAGGAATCAAGATGTGTATTAAAGTGCCCTCTAGGAATCAAAATGTGTATTAAAGTGCCCTCTAGGAATCAGAATGTGTGTTAAAGTGCCCTCTAGGAATCAAGATGTGTATTAAAGTGCCCTCTAGGAATCAAGATGTGTATTAAAGTGCCCTCTAGGAATCAGAATGTGTATTAAAGTGCCCTCTAGGAATCAAGATGTGTATTAAAGTGCCCTCTAGGAATCAAAATGTGTATAAAGTGCCCTCTAGGAATCAGAATGTGTGTTAAAGTGCCCTCTAGGAATCAGAATGTGTATTAAAGTGCCCTCTAGGAATCAAAATGTGTATTAAAGTACCCTCTAGGAATCAAAATGTGTATTAAAGTGCCCTCTAGGAATCAGAATGTGTATTAAAGTACCCTCTAGGAATCAAAATGTGTGTTAAAGTGCCCTCTAGGAATCAAAATGTGTATTAAAGTGCCCTCTAGGAATCAAAATGTACATTAAAGTGCCCTCTAGGAATCAAAATGTGTATTAAAGTGCCCTCTAGGAATCAAAATGTGTGTTAAAGTGCCCTCTAGGAATCAAAATGTGTATTAAAGTGCCCTCTAGGAATCAAAATGTACATTAAAGTGCCCTCTAGGAATGAAAATGTGCATTAAAGTGCCCTCTAGGAATGAAAATGTACATTAAAGTGCCCTCTAGGAATGAAAATGTACATTAAAGTGCCCTCTAGGAATCAAAATGTGTGTTAAAGTGCCCTCTAGGAATCAAAATGTACATTAAAGTGCCCTCTAGGAATGAAAATGTGCATTAAAGTGCCCTCTAGGAATCAAAATGTGTGTTAAAGTGCCCTCTAGGAATGAAAATGTACATTAAAGTGCCCTCTAGGAATGAAAATGTACATTAAAGTGCCCTCTAGGAATGAAAATGTACATTAAAGTGCCCTCTAGGAATCAAAATGTACATTAAAGTGCCCTCTAGGAATGAAAATGTGCATTAAAGTGCCCTCTAGGAATGAAAATGTACATTAAAGTGCCCTCTAGGAATGAAAATGTGCATTAAAGTGCCCTCTTTAGAGCTGAAAATAAGTGGTAAAGTTGTCATTTGTATAACATAAAAACATGTCTAAAGTGCCCACTTTAGAGGGAGGAACACAACTCAGATATTTACTGAATAAAGTGAAGAATCTGGAGGATTTATTGTTCCTGTCAATCATTAAACTAATATTTTGTTGTTACAACCAGTTTCTGCTTCACAAATCCTCTGAATCTGCCTCAGAAACAAGTTTTACTACAAGTTTTCAATGAGAAGGAGAATATTCACTCATATTAATGTGTATATGTTGAATTGTTAACACTTGATGTTATTTCCGGAATGAAAATGTGCATCAAACCAAGACATTCGGAGGAATTCTGAGTGTTCAGCATCTGTTAATAGCAGCCAGATGTTTCTGCAGCTGTGAAGCAGGTTTCCATGGTTACAGCAACTCTTCTATAAATTAACGATTGACAGGAATGTTAAACCCTTTAGACATTAAATAGTAGAATTCCTAAAGAATAGATTCTGTTTTTATATCATTTTTAACTATTTTCTGTGAAATAATAAAAAAAAAGCAACAGATTTTCCTTCTCATGTTGATTTAAGACGTGAAACAGCAGAACTTTGTGTCTCCAACGTGGATCCAACATGTTTAAAGTGATTTATGAGGTTTTCTCTGCTCCAACGAACCAGATGTGTGAAACATCTGTCCTGAACCACGTCAGCAGCTGCTGAATGCCGAGAATATTTCTCTGGAGTCCAGATGAAACCAGTCATCAGGAGGCAACTGGTTCCAGCTTCTTGTAACTAAGAAAATACCAAAAATAATAAAATTAAATTAAAAAAATACAATTATTAAAAATATAAATAAATATTAAAACTATGAATAATAATAAAATATTAAATAAAATAAGAAAAATAATAAAAAGACTAAAAATATAAATAAATACTAAATAAATAATTAAACCCTGAATAATAATAAAATATTAAATAAAAATACCAAAAATAATAAAATTAAATTAAGAAAATACAATTGCTAAAAATATAAATAAATACTAAAACTATGAATAATAATAAAATATTAAATAAAATAAGAAAAATAATATAAAATAAATAAAAAAATAATGTAAAAACTACAAACTACAAAACCCAATAATTATTGAAGATATTTTAAACTACAAAAATACAAAAAAAATAAAATAAATTACTAAAAATATAAATAAATACTAAATAAATACTAAAACCCATAATAATAATAATAATAAAATAAAAAATAAATAAGAAATAATGTAAAAACTTAAAATTCTAAAAATACAAAAAAATTAAATGAAATAAAACGAAATAAAAAAAATAATAAATAATAAATAAATAATAAAATTACTAAAAATATAAATAAATACTGTAACTTCAAATTCTGTAATGTAAATAAATCCTAAATACTTAATTAAAACCACGAATAATAATAAAATATTAAATGAAATATGAAAAATAAAAGAAACTGTGAAAACTACAAATAATAAAAATGCAAAAAGATAAAATTAAATACTGAAAATATTTAATTAATGGGTTTGATTCATTTCATTATAAAAGTCTAAATTCTCTGGTTCCAGCTTCTCTTCTCTGATTATTTCCTGGTTTCTTTAGTCTCTATAATAATAAACTGATGATCCATAAAATCCATTTATTACCATTTAAATCGATAAACGTCACTCGAAGGACAACGAGCCGATCACAGATGGATGTAGCTGGATCACAGGGATATAAATGGATGATGTTCCACCTTTAATTCATCTTTAATTCTCTGAACTTTGATGTTTCATGACTCAACTTGGATCAAAGCTGTGAAGACGTTTACAGCTTGGAGTCACTTCTTCTTCTTTTCTTTTGCAATGATGCTGCTTTTTGAAATGCACGAAGCTGATGATCATATAATTACATCACTTTAAATTGAACTTTGTCCCTTGAAGACACAGCGAACTACAACAATAGTTTCTGCTGCACCAGCAGCTCCAGATGACACGTTTCTTCTGTTTAGGCCAAATATGTCCACATGTGACATGATGACTCTGATGTTCTGTTATCTGCAGTAATGTTGGCAGCACACTCGTGTATTTGCTGTAGTTTTTGATGTGAACTCCCAGGATTCAGCGTATAAACACCATCAGAAACCAGCAGAGTAACGTCAATTAATCACTGACGCTGGTTCACAGCTTCATGGTGGTTGGAGCCGTTTTATCTTCAGGAGAAGAATCCAAAAGGCATGTTAAAGTGCCTTTTAGGAGCCAAAATGTGTCCTAAAGTGCCCTCTAGGAGACAAAAGGTGTGCTAAAATGCCCTCATTGCAGCCAAACTTGTGCTGAAGTGCACTTCAAGAGCCACAATGTGTTCTAAAGTGCCCTCTAAGAGAAAGAAAACATGCTGAAGTGGCCCCTCATGTGTTAAATTCCCACTAGGAGCCAAATCGTATGCTAAAGTATGTGCTACAGTGCCTTTTAGTAGCTAAAATGTGTCCTAAACTGCCCTCTAGGAGACAAAAGGTGTGCTAAAATGCCCTAATTGCAGCCAAAATGTGTGCTAAACTTCTCTCTAGGAGCCACAATGCATGCTAAAGTGCCCCCTGAGAGCAAAAAACGCATGCTGAAGTGCCCTCTCAGAGCTGAAACATGTGTTAAATTCCCTCTAGGAGTCAAAACGTATGATACAGTACCTTCCAGGAGTGCTAAAGTGCCATAAAGGAGCTAAAATGTGTGCTAAGTGCACTCAAATGCACGTTAAAGTGCCTTTTAGAGGCCAAAATGTGTCCTAAAGTGCCCTCTAGGAGACACATGGTGTCCTAAAGTGCCCTCTCGGCAGCCAAAACTTGTCCTAAAGTGCCACCCTGGAAGCCAAAATGTGTGATAAACTGCTCTCTAAGAGCCAAAATGTGTTCTAAAGTGCCCTCTAGGAGGCAAAAGGTGTGCTAAAGTGCCCTCTAGGAGGCAAAACGTGTGCTAAAGTGCCCTCTAGGAGGCAAAACGTGTGCTAAAGTGCCCTCTAGGAGACAAAAGGTGTGCTAAAGTGCCCTCTAGGAGACAAAAGGTGTGCTAAAGTGCCCTCTAAGAGCAAAAAACATGTCTCTCAGAGTCAAAACCTGTTAACTTCCCTCTTGGAAATCAAAACACATATTAAAGTGCCCTCTAGGAGCCCAAATATGTACTAAAGTGCCCTGAAGGAGCTAAAATGTGTTCTAAAGTGGCCTCTTGGGATCTAGAACGTGCGTTAAAGATATACCACATAAAACAAGTCTAAAGTGCCCTCTTCAGTGGCTAAGACTTGCTATATTTGCCTTTTTTCCATTATATTTAATAGGTAAAACTAAGCAGAAGCCCATATTTCACTGTGCTGCCACCTCACACCACAGTTTTGCTGTTTCACGACGTGTTTTTCCACGTTTCTTCTGCCCTTTTGAATAACGATGCTCGTTCTAATCAAACACACCTCACACCTCGTCCCTGTGGATTAAATATGGTGATAAGACAATGCTGCTGTATTGATCGAGGCTGGCCAGGAGCCTTCTGAAGGAAGGTAGAAAACACACACACACACACACACACACACAGAGACTGCCATCTGTCATGCTGTCGGCAGCACGGCCACCATCTTTCTCCGCAAATGGGGCAAAACGCACAAAATAATAGACCGAGGGAGGGAAGCCGTTGCCAGGAGAGACGAGATAAACCCGACGGTTTTTCAATTTGTCTTCGGCTGAACCGCAGCCTCCGTGCTGTTGAGATTCTCGGCTCGTGGGCTTTAAGGTTCCTGGTTGTCCATCAAACTCCTGAATGTCATTAAGGCTCCAGCTGGTGAGGAAGGTGAAGGCAGCGCTTTTTAATTAAATCCAGGACGGGAGAAGATGGGCGAGGTAATGGGAGGAGGCGTCATTAATAGTTGGAGACGGATCGGCGTGATAAGCCGCTGAGATACAGTATCGGAATCAGGAACGCTTTATTCACCAAGGACGCCGCACGCAGGAGGAAACTCAGTCTTTATAATTGATGCCGAGGCAGAAACAGCAAAGGAAGACGCTTTTCTTCCTCGTCCTTGGTTATTTTCAGTGGTTTTGGCCAAAAATCGACAAAAAAATGCTCCAAAATACTTCAATGCTACAGTACAGCAATACTACGCTTCATTTGTTGGATTCTATGGTCAAATAACACACCAATTATGGTACGGCACAAAAAACTGATCATCTTAAGAGGTAAAGAAAATGAAACCTCCACACAGGAAGGACTGAGGCTCAAAGGTTTTGCTTTTATTAAATTTGGTTTTCACCAAAAAATCCTGCCAGACATAACCTGCTGAGCCTTTAGGCTGCTGCAAATGGTCCATTTGAACCTAACGTGTTTAGTTCAGTTTGTTTTTTGTTGGTATGAAAGCATCAAACACTAAATCAACGAGACCGAGACCTCCACAAAGAGGTGGTCTCAGTCCACTTTGGTCCCTCTAGAAATGAGTTAAGGTAAAAGCCACCTCTCCTCCTTCAGAGCATCCACAGTTTGCCCTACTACAGAGGATATAATACTACTCAAGAGATAAACGTCAATCAGACTAATTTTGGTTTGTTTGCAGGTGGAAAGCGGACTATCTATATGCTAATTAGCAAACATTTTATTGCCTGTTGTGAACCAAATAATCAAACTAGTGGTGTTAAATCGCTCGAGACAGAGTTAGCTACTAGCAATAATAGAGTTAGAGTGGACGTCCATTCTCCACATGTAATTATGTCTCTGTTTACGAACAGATATCACGTTGATAATATGTTCACAGCTTGTTGTTCTGACCCCAAGAAAATCAGTCGGTTAACGAGCTAACGTTAATTAGCTGGTGAGCGCTTGACTTAATTATGACTCAGTGGCTGTAATTTGACCTTGATCGTCACCAAACTGAAGAGGATCGTTGTTTTTTTTTTAAAGAAACAAGGAAAAAGTGAGCTGTGGATGTGAATAATGGGTTTTTCCAACCTGTCTGGGTGTGAGACTCACTGAAGGTGTTGGCGTCTTAAAATAAATCCCTGGAAACTAAACCATTTTTCTCCGTTTGATTGAAGTTGGATGACGCCTCGAGGTGGGGGTTGAAACTTTGAAGCTTCAAAACTAAGTAAATATAGTAGTTAGGCCAAGGACAGTGTAACACTAAACTAACGCCAGTTAAATGTAGAAATAATGAAGTAAACCATCTCAGGAACAGATGGCAGCGTTTTTATATTTCAGATATAAATGGTCCTATCCAAGGTGTTACATAACACCTTTTTTTCCTCAGTTAAATAACAAGGTTCTTCAACACTAAAACAAGTAATTTAGGAAATATTCTAAAATTAAAGCTGTACTGTGATTGATGGAGACCCCTGAATCCACATTTAACCTGTTTCTATGAGGTAATTATGTCTTTTTTCATAATTAACAGTAAATTATTCAACACCAGCTGATGAAAACATCACAGCTCCATCTGTGTGACATTTAGCATCGAAACATTTCAAGGTAAAAAACAACATCTCCTACACAATAATAATAATGAAGGTCTAATTTCACAGTTTAATCATAAGAATCTCATTAAGAAAGATGAAAAATACACAAAAAATAAAGGTAGGAAGTGAAAAATCACAGAGAAACATGTTCTTATCTGGCTTCAGCGTTGAACTCCAATCCCTCCCATCTGAGAGAGCTGGACCTCAACTACAACTACTCAATATTCCATGTGCTGTAGCTGCAGCATCGACATTACAGCAGCTTTTATAGACTGGAGGGTTGGTGGATTGAATGTAGGATTGTCTTGAATCGTAGGCAACTCGACTTTTATTCATCTAGGAAGACGTTTGGCCTCTTATCCAAGGGGCTTCATCAGTTCATACGCATCAATCTCACTAGTCTGAACACGACAGTGACAGTGGAACTGATGAAGCCCCTTGGATAAGAGGCAGAATGTCTTCCTAGACAAATATAAGTCCGGTTGCCTATGATTTAATTTGAGAGAGAGAGAAGGGAACAATGACCTGGATGAATGAGAATATTCATAGACGTGTTGCTGAGAAATTTGAGTCAGAGTCCCTAAAAGAAGTTTGGCTTGAAAGATCCAAAAAACCACCTGATTTAGCCTGAAACCGGAGCCTGAAACATGCAATACATCCAAACAGGAAACTATGTAGTAGGCAGAAATCTAATCTAAAACATCCAAATACCTTAATAGGCTTTTAACAAGTAGGTCAAAAAGACCTGGATGGGTTTTTTCTTCATATTTTGTAGCAGTAACATTATCCCAGAAGTCACCTGGAGGGTAAGATGGTGGTGCTGTAGTACTTCCTACATAAAAGCTAGTAGGTAATGCTACTAAGGTTTCAGATGCAGCTAATGTCTTGGTCAGAATAATGAGACTGACACATAAAAAATCTTCCCGAGACAAATTAAAGTCCAGTTGTCTTTGATTCAGTTTGACAACAACAGAAATCAATGACATCTGCAGCTGCAAATGTTAACAATTGATGCATTAAGACTAACATCTGGTTTGATTGAACCTTTACTAAAAAACTAACCGCAAAAGCCTTTAGGTGGCGCACTTCCATTAAAGTTGACCAATATCCATGGCTGCAAACGTTGACCATGAAGCATTAAGACGGAGCTCTGAGCGCCTACCTGTGGCTGATCTGTGTCCCCCGTAAACTGGACATGGTATCTTCCAGGTTCTGCCGCAGGTCGGCGATGTTCTTCACCGTCCTCATGCGTCTCGTCTCGGGGTCTTCTCCTGGTGACAAACACATTTCATATAATTCACTAAGATGTCTGGACCTCCACAAAAAACACACAGTTCTCGGCCACGAAGCCATCGATGGACGAAGACATGGAATAGAATCAGCAGGATGATGAGGACCGATCAGGGTCCCTGAACGCCTCGCCAAGATCCTTCTTGTTTCGCCGAGTAGCAGCACCAATATGTACATGCAGCACACCAAAATGTCGACAAGAAACTCAGCTACAAGTCTATATCAAACATGATTAGATTAACAAAACATCATTTCAACCCCAAGCAATAATATGAGCATATAGCAAAAACAGAAATCGGTAAATTTCCGCATTTTTGTGATAATATTAACAAAGTCCGCCTGGACATAACGGTACTAAAACATATCTGAATTTGGTCTGGTTCACCTTGTAAGGCTGAAATTTTGACACTTCTTTACTGTTCTATAGATTTATAGGCCACTAACCCATGATTTTATATTGTTTTCAACCTAAATAGATGGATGTTTTGGGGGCAAAGCTAATTGTATCACCTTTTGCTTCATTCTAGCTAAATGTGCTTCAACATTGCACATTTTAAATTGATTCTAGCACTTATACAACTATCTCACAGGTGTTAGCTTTATTTTAAACCCAAGATCATTCAGGAAAACCCCTGTAACTTTGGAGATATACTACATTAAGTCTGGGCATGTCATTTTCGGGAGGTAAGCTGATAAATAGGCCTAGAGGGGAACAGGTTAACTGAATCAGCCTGTCAGAGCAGCAATGAATGCAGCTATTTTTACACTTTACACTTCATTTTACACAGGATTTTCATTATTTTTCCTTCAGGCCAACACAGAAATGTCATGCCATGACCCTACAACCGCTGTCGGTCAGTTCAGGACACAGTTATGCCGGCGAAAGCAAACTCTGTCACAGCTTCTTTTGTTTTCTGTCAAACATGTTGGGAAAAAAACGCCGTGGCTTCAGTCCACCTTCTTCCCAACCCTCCCATCCTCCTTAAGCATATTTCAAGGCCTTCTGTAACCATGACAACACTTGTTTTTCCACAGAGGAACGCCGCTAATAAACAAACGGTTGGGTAAAACCATTTCAGAAGCATCTGCCTGTCTGCTCCAATTAAGCTTCTCCGTTAGCTCGTCATGCTAACCCATATCTGCAGGCAGGAACCAAGAATGGGTCATTAACAAGTGGTAGAATCACAGAAGAGCTGCTGCTCTACAGTGTTTAAGAAGCTTTTGGAATAAAACATGGTACCAACGCAGCGAGATGGTGAGACAGAGCCGAGAATCTGTGACTTTAACACTTTGAGCATGAAAACTACTGAAGGAACGCGACTGTGATTAGAGATAACTGGGCTAAATGGGAGCAGGAGTAGGTTGGTGGTTAGAAAATGTCCCTGATGAGGTGTTTATATGCAGGAATATCAGGAAAATGAAGCCGGTTGCTGTTTAAAATAAGCAGAACTACTATTAATTTATCCAAAAACAGAAATCCATGCTGCTAGGGAAAGATTCTGCTTCTATTCTTGGCTTTTCTACACTTTCTTTTTTTTTTGCCATGTTGCAAACAATGATTTGATTAGATCCGACTAACATGACGCTGCTTCTTGTCCAGTGATCATGTTGTTCTGGTGTTTTCTGTGGCAGATTTATCCAAAAATCCCCTCAAGTCATGTATTAATACACTTATACAGTAAATATACAGTAAATATTCTGCTTTTTTTTAGTTTTTTCCAACAACAAACATGTTAAAATTCTTAAAACGATACCTTTATTATACCTTATTATATTTATATAATTCTCTCTATATTATATATTATATATATACAATTTTATTTATTTACTATTTTTTCCAATAATTCTATATGCAACAATCCAGCAATCACAAACCTAGTAATAATTATAGAATATACAGGTATTTATGGTCATTTTCAGGGTTTTTTCTATTGTTTCTATTTCTATTGTGTATATTTTTTTTAACGGTGCTAAATTCAGTTTCCCTGAGGAACCTTCCAAAGAATCAATAAAGTCACATCTAATCTAATTTAATCTGATCTATTTAGTCTCAGGCTGTTATTGGACAAGACATTTGTACATAAATTCGTTCCTGAACTTTCAGAATCTGCAAAACTTCAGCTGAGAATCAACCTTTAGTTTCACTGGACGAGTTCTGTAATAAAACATCAAGAACGTAGAAAAGAAGATTGTGAAGTTTGAACCTTCCACGACTTCAGGATTATCAGATGACACGAAGACTTTGTCCAACTTCAGGATAAAAAAGAAATATTTTGCTGAATTTAACCTCAATTATCCGGCGTTATCACCTCAGTCGTGTGGAATAATTGGGGTCGTGTTGTTTCAGCAGATCAAACACATGTCGCTGACCTTCTTTATCCTGAAAAGACGAATATTCAGGAACTTTTGAGCCTCAGGCGGATAAAACGATGCACAGAAGCCGAGTTTATTCTCGTCTTCTCGTCTCTTTTGAAGAGCAGCTTGGAGATGAGTCATGTTTCCAGTGGGGTGCAGCTCCTTATGGAAGAAAAGATCCACTTCTACGTTATCAGAGCTCCTCTTCTCCTGTAATAACTCCTCTCCTTTGAGAAAGATCCAATTTCGTTCCCATTATAAAGTGACATGAGGAGATCTGGCCCCGGAATCATGAACGGATGCTTCATGTAACGTTGGGGAGAAGCCAAAGATGCCTGTGTGTGTGTTAAGGTGCCTTTTAGGAGCTAAAAGTGTACAAAAGTGGCCTCTAGGGAGCTAAAAAGCTTGTTAAAGTGCCCTCTAGGAGTCAAAATACATGCTAAAGTGCCCCCTTGGAAGCTAAAAAGCTAAAAAGCATGCTATAGCGACTTCTTGGAGCTAAAGGGTGTGTTAAAGTGCTTTCTTGGAAGCCAAAATCCATGCTAAATTGCCATCTAAGAGCCAAAATGTGTGCTAAAGTGCCCCCTTGGAAGCTAAAAAGCATGCTAAAGTGAATTCTTGGAGCTAAAGGGTGTGTTAAAGTGCTTTCTTGGAAGCCAAAATCCATGCTAGATTGCTATCTAAGAGCCAAAACGTGTGCTAAAGTGCCCTCTAGATGCCCAAATATGTGCTAAAGTGCCTTCTAGGAGCCAAAAATGTGCTAAAGTGCCCTCTTTGGAGCTAAAAAGCATATTAAAGTGCCCTCTAGGAACCCAAATATGTGGTAAAGTGCCCTCTAGGAGCCAAAAAATTTGCTAAAGTGCCCACTTGGGAGCTAATAATTGTGCTAAAGTGCCCTAAAAAGTATGTAAGTGCCTTCTATGAGCTACAAGGTGTGTTAAAGTGTCTTCTAGAAGCCAAAATACATGCTAAATTGCCATCTAAGAGCCTAAATGTGTGCTAAAGTGCCCTCTTTGAAGCTAAAAGGCATATTAAAGCGCCCTCTAGGAGCTAAAAATGTGCTAAAGTGCCCACTAGAAAGCATGGTAAGTGCCTTCTTGGAGGTACAAGGTGTGTTAAAGTGTCTTCTAGAAGCCAAATACATGCTAAATTGCCATCTAAGAGGCTAAATGTGTGGTAAAGTGCCCTCTTTGGAGCTAAAAAACATATTAAAGTGCCCTCTAGGAGTCAAAATACATGCAAAAGTGTCCTCTTTCAGCTAAAGTGCCCTCCCATGCAACATTGGGAAGCAGCCAAAGGTGCCTCCTGTGTGTGTGTGTGTGTGTGTGTGTGTGTGTGTGTGTGTTTTGCTGCAGTAGAGGAGCAGACTCACCTGCAGAGTAGAAAAAACCTGCAGCACGACCCAGTCCTCAGTCTAGAATCAGTTTCTAAACTAAATCCCTGCAGCTCTGAACACAACAAACAGCTGCTACTCACACACACACACACACACACACACACACACACACACACACACACACACACACACACACACACACACACACACACACACACACACACATGCCTTAATCCGAGTGATTGTGCATGTAAACACGTTAATCTGATTAATATCAGAGTTCTTTGACTCCAATTAAGACAATTAATTAATGGGATTGTTTTTTTGGTTTTCTGCAGCATTTACAGCCTTAATCACAGTTAAATTAGACAATGCATGTGTGTTTTCTCCAAGATTCAATGACAGTAACTTAGCAACACAACAGTGGTGTGCAGAGCCTCCTCTGCAGTCGCCCCCTTGTGGACAAATAGGTGAAAAACACATGCTGAAGTGCCCTCTTTTGAGTGAAAAAGTGAGTTAAAATGCCTTTTTGAGGCTAAAATGCATGCTAAAGTGCCCTCTCTAAGCCAAAAAATGTGTTTAAGTGCCTTCTAGGGCTAAAAATTGTCCTAAAGTGCCCGCTAGGAAGCCAAAAATTGTGTTATAGTGCCCTCTTGGGAGCTAAAAGGTGTCCTAAAGTGCCCACTAGAAGCCAGGATCTGTGGTAAAAGGCCTTCTTGTCAGCCAAAATGTGTGCTAAAGTGCCTTCTAGGAGCTAAAAAGCATGTTAAAGTGCCCTCTGGGAGATAAATTTGTGCTAAAGTGCCTTCTTGGAAGCCTAAATGCATGCTCAAGGGCCAAAACTCATCCTAAAGTGCCCTCTTTGGAATTAACAAGTGTGTTAAAATGCCTTCTAGGAGCTAAAAACATGCTAAAATGCCCTTTGGGAGCTAAAAAGCCTGCTAAAGTGCCTCTTTAGTGGCAAAGACGCTCTATATGTGCCCTTTTTTTGACTGCAGCGTCTTCAGTCGCCAAAATCCTGAGCATATCTGGTTTCATCTGCAGTGACAGACACTTATGAGGGTTGCAGAACAATCGCTGCTCCAGATCGACGGCGTTGACACAACACAATGCAAATGAGTTTTAGCGACTGACACGTTTGCGGCGTTTCCAAAACGGCCACACGCACGCACTCATCATTAATAGCTGCTTTACTGCCAGTTCACACTCGATCCCCCGCTTTCTCTTTTAATAATGCATGTTAGCTTGGCACTGATGCCCCTCGCTCCAGCTGAATACGATTAGGTAGCATCCCAACCGTTTCATTAGAACACACACACACACAAGGCGGTATGCTAGCGCTACCCTTTCTGCAGCATTTTGTCAAGCCTCAATGAAGCTTTGCAAACTTTGTCGTTTTAACACAAAACACAACATTTTTCTTTCACGACCCTGTTGCAGAACGTGTTTCCTTAACAGATCTTGTTGGTTGTGTGTTAAAGAACCCTCTCAGGAGTAAAAAGGGCATATTAAAGTGCCCCCTAGGAGATAAAAAGTGTGTTATTGTATCCTCTAAGAGCCCAAACGCATGCTAAAGTGCCCCCTGGGCATCTAAAAGCATGTTAAAGTAGCATTTTAGGACCTAAAAAGTGTGATAAATGCCCTCTTGGGAGCTAAAAAGCATGTTAAAATGCCCTCTTGGGAACCAAAATGTGTGCTAATGTGCCCTTTAAGAGCCAAAACGTATGCTAAACTTCTCTCTTGGGAGCTAAAAGATATGGTAAAGTGCCTTCTAGGAGCTAAAAGGTGTATTAAAGTGTCTTCTAGAAGCCAAAATGCATGCTGAAGTGCCCTCTAAGAGCCAAAACGTGTACTAAAGTGCCCTCTTGGGAGCTAAAAAGGCTATTAAAGTGCCCTCTAGGAGCCCAAATATATGCTAAAGTGTCTTCTAGGGGGCAAAAATGTGCTAATGTGCCTTCTAGGGGGCAAAAATGTGCTAATGTGCCTTCTTTGGAGCTAAAAAGCATGGCAAGTGCCTCCTAGGAGCCCAAATATGTGCTAAAGTGCCCTATAGGAGGAAAACAATGTGCTAAAGTGCCCTATAGGAGCCAGAACTTGTACTAATGTGCCCTCTTTGGAGCTAAAACGTCTATTAAAGCATCCTCTAGGCACCCAAATATGTGCTAAAGTGCCCTCTTGGGAGCTAAAGGGTGTGTTAAAGTGTCTCAAAATACATGCTAAATTACAATATAAGAGCCAAAATATGTGCTAAAGTGCCCTCTGTTACTGTTATAGAGCAAAAATAGTTGGAATAATGAAAAATGTGTTGATCCAAAGTGAAACTGCCAGTTTTTCTGAGACATCAATAAATATAACTTGATGATTTATTGATCCTACAATCAGAGAAACGTCGAAGCTTATTAATCATCTTAATAATAAACGTCTGTGGCATCACACACATGTTGAGTCAAAGACAGAAACCATAACTCAGCTGATGAAGTGAAGCATGTGTCTGGATTTAACGACTCATCAGTGATTAATGGACAAAAGTCTGGATTAAATCTGATTCTTCTCACTTCTTCTAACATTTGCTTCGTGTATTTTTGGTGAAATTCGTCTTATTTCCATCTTCTAATCGTCTCTTCTGTCCAAACATGTGGATAAACGCTCGTTTTTATCAGCTGATCCTCTCAAACCAAAGCTGGAGGCAGCCCATCATAGGGCTCGTTACTACGGCGACTGACGAGGTGCCTTAACGATGCTGCGGTGCTGATTCACTGGATGTAGACGCGTGAAAAACATCTTAAAATGATGCTTTTCACTTTAAAATTAATTATAGACCCACCCAAATTTAACACTAACACAAAACGCATGCTAAAGTGCCCCCTGGGCGTCTAAAAACATGTTAAAGCAGCATTTTAGTAACTAAAAAGTGTGATAAATACCATCTTGGGAGCCAAAATATGTGCTAATGTGTCCTTTAAGAGTCAAAACGTATACTAAAGTGCCCTCTTGGGAGCTAAAAAGTGTGTTAAAGTGCCTTCTTGGAGTCAATACATGTGCTAAAGTGCCCTCTTGGGAGCTAAAAGATATAGTAAAGTGCCTTCCAGGAGCTAAAAGGTGTATTAAAGTGTCTTCTAGAAGCCAAAATACATGCTAAGTGGCAATCTAAGACCCAAAACTTGTACTAAAGTGCCCTCTTTGGAGCTAAAAAGCATATTAAAGTGCCCTCTAGGAGCCCTAATATGTGCTAAAGTGCCCTCTTTGGAGCTAAAAAGCATGGTAAGTGCCTTCTAGGAGCTAAAAGGTGTGTTAAAGTTCTTTCTTGGAGGCCAAAATGAATTCTGAAGTGCCCTCTAAGAGCCAAAACGTGCGCTAAAGTGCCCTCTTGGGAGCTAAAAAGTGTGTTAAAGTGCCTTCTTGGAGTCAATACGTGTGCTAAAGTGCCCTCTTGGGAGCTAAAAGATATGGTAAAGTGCCTTCCAGGAGCTAAAAGGTGTATTAAAGTGTCTTCTAGAAGCCAAAATACATGCTAAGTTGTAATCTAAGACCCAAAACTTGTACTAAAGTGCCCTCTTGGGAGCTAAAAGATATGGTAAAGTGCCTTCCAGGAGCTAAAAGGTGTGTTGAAGTGTCTTCTAGAAGCCAAAATACATGCTAAGTGGCAATCTAAGAGACAGAACTTGTACTAAAGTGCCCTTTTGGGAGCTAAAAAGCATGGTAAGTGCCTTCTAGGAGCTAAAAGGTGTGTTAAACTTCTGTGCTAAAGTGCCCTATAGGAGGAAAACAATGTGCTAAAGTGCCCTCTAGGAGCCAGAATTTGTACTAAAGTGCCCTCTTTGGAGCTAAAAAGTCTATTAAAGCACCCTCTAGGCACCCAAATATGTGCTATAGTGCCCTCTAGTAGCCAAAAATGTGCTAAAGTGCCCTCTAGTAGCCAGAACTTGTATTAAAGTGCCCTTTTGGGAGCTAAAATGTGTGTTAAAGTTCTTTCTTGGAGGCCAAAATGAATTCTGAAGTGCCCTATAAGAGCCAAAACGTGTGCTAAAGTGCCCTCTTGGGAGCTAAAAAGCATGGTAACTGCCTTCTAGAAGCTAAAAGGTGTGTTAAAGTGTCTTCTAGAAGCCAAAATACATGCTAGGTTGCCATCTAAGAGCAAAAACTGCCCTCTTTGTGGCTAAAAAGCATATTAAAGTGCCCTATAGGAGGCAAAAAAAATGCTAAAGTGCCCTCTTTGGAGCTACAAAGCATGGTGAGGTAACTTTTCACTAACACACATTTATTATATTTAAATATATATTTATAATCTACAGATATTCAACTTTTATTACAGTTTTCTTGCTTTTTAGTTGGATATATGACATAATCCTACAGGTCTTTTACATTTCAGCCCAAACTTCTATCTTTTACCTTGTTTCTGACTTTTTAGCTCATATATTTTTAATTTTTAGCTTTAATTTTGACATTTTATTGTATGTTTTTGACCTTTTATCTCATCAATCTTAACATTAATCAGCATGAATCACATCTTCTGTAAAATCTCATTTTCTCAGGTTTAAATTTTACTGAAATGATCCGAAAAGTACGTTTCCAAACTTCCTGTATGAATTTTACGATTCGTGGCGTTGCCATAGTAACCCGTTCACGCCCAGGTGTAATAATAAGCTGTTATAACCTAAACACCTTATTATTTTCCTGATAATAATATTTAATTATTTTACAGCCACTTCTCACTTTAAGGTAGATTTTATTCCCTCCTTCACATAAATGCACATTTATTATATTTAAATCTATATTTATAATGTCCAGATATTATTTTAACTGCTTTTATTCCATAATCGTCTTTTTATCAAATTAATTCCCCAACAATCAATTTATGTTGCTATTATAGAACAAATACAGTTAGAATATTACAAAAAATAAAAATAAAATTCATGTTTTACTCCAGATACTCTACAGATATAGTAGTAGATTGCGTTGCCGTGGTAACCTGTGGCGTGGTTTCCTGCCGTATTTCCTGACTTACGTGGGCGTGGCTGCGTGTGCAGCACCTGTTCCAGGTCTCCCAACATGGCGAGGATCACGTCTTTGTCCAGCTGGGCCGTCCCCTCGCGGGGTCCGCCCCCCGACACCTCCTCCTCCGCCCAGTACCCGCCGTCCTTCTCCTTCCCGCCGCTCCTCCTCCTCCTCCTCCCCTCCTCCTCTTCCTCCTCCTCCTCCTCCTCCCTGGACGTCCGTCTCTGCTGCAGCAGCTGGCCGCCGTACGACGCCCGTTGCGGCCTCCTCCCGCTTCCCGCCGTCGTCGCGCGCCGCCACGGGACGGGAATCAGCGAATGCTCGGACTGGGACAGGACTTTGGTGAGGGACAGCGACAGCGACCGGGCTCTGGTTCCCCTCGTGGTTGTCGCCGGCGCCGCCTCCTTCCTGGGGCCGGCGCCGGGCCGCTGCGGCGGCGACCCCTGAGGTTGCGGCGTGTCGTCGAAGCCGTAGACCCGGCGCTCGCCGTCGCCGAGCAGCGTCAGGTTGGTGAGCGAGCGCTGCTTGATCCGCAGGTTGAGGTTGTCGGGGAGGGGCTGCGGAGGCCGGCGGGCCGGGCTGCCGCCCTGGTACACCGAGAACTCGGCGCCGCGCTTCATCCTCTTCCTTTTTTTCTTTTTTTAGTTGTTTCTGGTTTTAGGGGCTCACGCCTCGCCGTCCCTCGTCATCCGGTCCTCATCTCGCCGATGGCGCCCAGATCCCAGAATCCGGACCCATCCCGGCGCCGGCCCATGCTGCCGGTCAGTCGCTGCTTCCTGCCGCTCCGCTCTTCATTTTCCAGGGGCGTGGATGGATGAACAGAGCGCTACATCTCCTGTTTTCTCCTAACCCCCTGCTCCTCCTCCTCCTCCTCCTCCTCCTCCTCCTCCTCCTCCTGGTCTGTTCCGCTGCCTTTATCTGCTCAGCCGGTGAATCCACAGCCTCTTTCCATTCACTCCAACCTTCTGTTTCTCCTTTAATTACACCTCGCCGCCTCTGACTCTCCGACACTCGTCTCTCTCTCCTCGCGGAATGAAGCTCTCGGCTCTGCCTCGTCCTGCAGTCCTCTCTCTCTCTCTCTCTCTGTCTCTCAACCCTCCTTCTCCCTGTTCATCATCCTCTTCTTTCCTCTTAATCCCACTCATTCTCTCACTTTCCCAGTTCAATCCCTCCCCTCCCTCCTCGTCTTCTCTCCATCTCACAGTCGCACCTGTGAATCCCGACTTAATTAGAGAGATGTGGAGGATCTACCCGGCGTCATCGAGGACCGACGTCCCCGTCAATCACCCGGAGGTTTGTCGCGATTATTCCAGCTCGTTGCCTCAGAAACCAGAATAAAGATAATAAAGAGGTTTTTTGTTGTGTTCCCAGCTCGGATTTCATCTACAGACGCGTCATTTGTGTGTTTTAAGGTGCAAAACTCTCCATTCCTTCACTATAGCATGCAGTTATTTACAATAGTCTCAAATCTCACATTATTTCTCCAGTTAAAGGTTCATTTTCTGACCCTGACCCTCTAGAAAGGTTTGTTCAGACAATTAATCAATTCATAATAATTGGTTAATTGATTTGAGTCAATGTCCAAATTCTCTGGTTCTGAACCAAACAACCGATCGATTAATCAACTAATCGTTGCAGCTCATGATTGGTTAGAAAGATGATTGATGGATCAATAATTAAATAATAAACTGATTAAAATCTAAATGTTGGTTTGGTTCCAAACTGACAAGAGAGTTTGTGTCATGTAGAACAACAACGATTGGTTGATTAATCGATTAATCACTACTTTAATAATCAATTAATGGATTTTAGTCATTTTTTAATTAGAAAACGTCCAAATTCTCTGATTATTTTGATTATTTTGACCAAACGTGAAGTAGAGTCGAAAAAATGATGAATTGATAAGTTGCTAATCATTAATTTCCAACTGTTTTGATAATCGATTAATTGATTTGAACCATTTTCCAGAAGAAAACGTCTAAATTCTCTGGTTCCAGCTTCTCTTCTCTGATTATTTCCTGGTTTCTTTAGTCTCTATAATAATAAACTGATGATCTTTGGACAGAAAAAGACATTTTAGGTTGAATCTTCATCTTTGAGGAAACACTGATCCAACATTTTACACCATGCAACGATTAACCGTCTTCCTTTCAAAATAAAAGCTTCCCCTCTGCTTCCAATATTTAGAATAAAGTTCTGAAAAGAAGCTGCAATGATTAGTTGATTAATCATTTATCTGCCAACTATTTTGATGATTGATTAATCGATTTGAGTCGTTTCTTTAGATGAAAATGTCCAAATTCTCTCTAATCGATTAATCAATAATCTATCGATTATTCAACTGTTAAAACAGTCGCTGTAGCAGGAGAAATATTTAGTCCCCTTCACTTTCATCTTAACAGCAAATATAAAGGATCATCTCATTATTAGAGCTGTGATTAGTCGATTAATCGATCCACATTTTACACCATTTAATGAACTAGAGCTGCAATGATTAATCGTCTTCCTTTCAAAATAAAAGCTTCCCCTCTGCTTCCAATACTTCCAATAAAGAAGCTGCAATGATTAGTTGATTAATCAATTACCTGCCAACTATTTTGATGATTGATTAATCGATTTGAGTCGTTTTTTTAGATGGAAATGGTTCCAGCTTCTCTTCTCTAATCGATTAGTTTCCATTAATCAACTACTTTAATAATCAATTAATGGATTTTAGTCATTTTTAAAGAATAAAACGTCCAAATTCTCTGGTTCCAGCTTCTCTTATTCTTCTCTCATTAATGAACCAATCGATTAATCGATTGATTGTTTTAATAACCAATAGATTAATTATCAGAATAGTGATGTAGTAATAGTATTTCTAGGACAGAAGAAGACGTCTTGTCTGGGAAAAAGGTTCAAGATCCAAACACAAACTTTAATAAATGTAAATTCCGTCGCTGGTTCGTGCCGCTGCATGAAAACCGACCAGCGTTTGTCATGTGGCGTCGATCAAAGCGACAAAAACCCCCAAAAAAACGTGTTTGAAATGGACAAAAAGCAAAGGGCCGCGCTCGTTGCTGCAGTCTAATTCCGTCCAGTAAATGACGGCCTTCAGCAAAGCCACCGAACGTCTGGAATGTTGAGCTGACATCCCCCAAAAAACCTGCTGCACGTCCACTTCCTCTGCTTCCACTTTCATTTATTACACAACAAAAGAGCCGCGGACGAAACGAACCCTTTAAACGCCACCGTTGACTTAATTCAACAAGTTGCTGCACTGAATAAAACAGACATTTTATCAGTTTGGGGTGTTTTTATCACTTAAAACGGCCTAAATATTAGATATTTATAGGAAATATAAACATCGTATACACTAGGAATGTACCATATTTACATATTGTTGCCATATTAATTAAAAAATATGATTAAATTCAACTTCAATATTTTAATTTGGTGAATTTATTTTCAGACGACCTCACATGTCCATCAGCAATAGGGATATCCTGGTCATGTGACCGTCCTTCAAAATAAAACAGCCTAACTGTAAAAACATCACAGCTTTTTTTTGGGTAATTTTGGAAATCTTTAATCCAAGATGGCTCCCTTATGACGTCATAATATGCTAATTAGATGGGTCCATTTAATCCCTGTGTAAACTTTGGGTCGTCCTTAATATTTCTCTTATTTACAGGAAGTTTCCATCTCTGATCACTTTGAAGTTACAGCCTTAATTAATCGATTAATCGATTAGTTTCCAACTATCACATTAATCAACAACTACTTTAATAATCAAATGATGGATTTTAGTCATTTTTAAAGAATAAAAGTCCAAATTCTCTGGTTCCAGCTTCTTTTCTCTGACATTTTAGGTTGAATCTTCATCTTTGGAAACATTTTACACCATTAATGAACCAATCGACTAATCGATTAATCATTTTAATAATCAATAGATTAATTAACTATCATAATAGTAATATAGTAATGGTATTTCAGACGACCTCACATGTCCATCAGCAATAGGGATATCCTGGTCATGTGACCGTCCTTCAAAATAAAACAGCCTAAATGTAAAAACATCACAGCTTTTTTTGGGTAATTTTGGAAATCTTTAATCCAAGATGGCTCCCTTATGACGTCATAATATGCTAATTAGATGGGTCCATTTAATCCCTGCGTAAACTTTGGGTCGTCCTTAATATTTCTCTAATTTACAGGAAGTTTCCATCTCTGATCACTTTGAAGTTACAGCCTTAATTAATCGATTAATCGATTAGTTTCCAACTATCACATTAATCAACAACTACTTTAATAATCGAATGATGGATTTTAGTCATTTTCAAAGAATAAAACGTCCAAATTCTCTGGTTCCAGCTTCTTTTCTCTGACATTTTAGGTTGAATCTTCATCTTTGGAAACATTTTACACCATTAATGAACCAATCGACTAATCGTTTTAATTATCAATAGATTAATTAACTATCATAATAGTGATGTAGTAATGGTATTTCAGACAACCTCACATATCGATCAGCAATAGGGATATCCTGGTCATGTGACCGTCCTTCAAAATAAAACAGCCTAACTGTAAAAACATCACATCTTTTTTTGGGTAATTTTGGAAATCTTTAATCCAAGATGGCTCCCTTATGACATCATAATATGCTAATTAGATGGGTCCATTTAATCCCTGCGTAAACTTTGGGTCGTCCTTAATATTTCTCCAATTTACAGGAAGTTTCCATCTCTGATCACTTTGAAGTTACAGCCTTTTGAAATTAAGAAACCCCCAAAAACGCACTGAAATACCAACAGAGCCCATAGACACTCATGGTATATTCATGGTAGATGTTCACCAGTGATGTCAGTGAAGTCGATTTGACGTCTCCGTGCCAGTGGGCTGTTTGGATGTTGTGGTGACTGGTTTATCCTCACGCTGCTGCTGCTGCTGCTGGTCAGAGAATTAAACCGTGTGGTCAGTGAAACTCCGCTTCAGTCCGGTCAAACATCCGTCCATGTGGAACCCGGCGCTACGGGAGCTGCGACGGCCTCTGGCTGTAATTAAAGGCCGATGGAGACGTCTGCGGTCCGTTCCCTCTCACAGCAGGAAAAAACACCACGTTTTAATGGGTGTCGACGATCGTAAAAGTTAAATATACTGAACGGAGACATGTTGTTTCTGGGGGATTTCATCCGATCCTTCAGGACCGATGTGAGGAGTCCAGAACCTCCACTACCTGGACACAGATATCTGGTCTGGATCCTACGTGAACCTCCAGATTCTACATTCGCAGTAAAATCGATGAGCTACAAACAAGGAGGATAAACTAGACGAGTTCTTCCTGCAGTTCAGAGGACGACCACAAGGGGGTGGAGCCTTTCTGTTGAGGCGTGAACATCCGTCTGGTTTCTCTAGTGAAACTATCAGTGATCCACGTCCTAGAACTGGTCTATGGACGTTATCACCATGGAGACCTGGCTGGGTATGGTCCATCAAGAAGACTGTCGACTCTACGTTGCTACGTTGCTACGTTGCTACGTTGCTAACCAGAGTTAAACCAGCACCTTCATTCTGTCATGGAACACGTGGTCCATCATTATGAAGGAGATGAACCAGAACCTCAATAAAACCCAAACCTCATCTCTGTCTCTAGACCTGGAGACAGACTGAGTCTTTGTGAAGAAATAAAACTGTTGGTCTTTATTTCTCAAAGCAGGAAAACCTGAGATATAACGAGTCATGATCCTGGCTTCACCTCTGGTCTACACCAGGGCTTTGTTCCATTTTATCTCATATTTATAACATTTTATCTCATATTTCTAACATTTTATCTCATATTTCTGACATTTTATCTCATATTTCTGACTTTTTATCTCATATTTCTGACTTTTTATCTCATATTTCTGACATTTATCTCATATTTCTGACATTTTATCTCATATTTCTGACATTTTATCTCATATTTCTGACATTTTATCTCATATTTCAGACATTTTATCTCATATTTCTGACTTTTTATCTCATATTTGACTTTTTATCTCATATTTCTGACTTTTTATCTCATATTTCTAACATTTTATCTCATATTTCTGACATTTTATCTCATATTTCTAACATTTTATCTCATATTTCTAACATTTTATCTCATATTTCTAACATTTTATCTCATATTTCTAACATTTTATCTCATATTTCAGACATTTTATCTCATATTTCTGACTTTTTATCTCATATTTCTAACATTTTATCTCATATTTCTAACATTTTATCTCATATTTCTAACATTTTATCTCATATTTCTAACATTTTATCTCATATTTTCACCATAACTCTATTTCCTCTATACCATAAATAGATTCTGTCTCTCCTGTCGTCGCCTCACATGTTGTACATTTATATTAATTCCAGCTTTAAGTCCATAACTCTTATAGTTATAGAGATATTCCACATTTATTATCATTTATAGCAGGAAAACTAATACATAAACCAGTGTATTAAGTTAATTCTTCACTATATTTATCTATAAAACACAACAGCAGCAGAAACACGTGTTGTAAGGAGACTCCTAGTAATAATACTAATAATAATAATATACTAATACTAATATAATCTAATACCTGATATCTCCTCCAGGCACTGTTTGGCTGTCTTGCTGTAGACCAGCTCTCCTTTGGTGGGGCTGAGGCAGGGGTCGGCTGGAGCCACCATGGTGCAGTCGTTCTCTGAGAAAGTCCTGAAAAAAACAGCAAAGATTCACATATAAAGACTCAGAGATGAAGATATATTATATATATTTATATATTATATAATAATTAAAATAAATAGTCACATTAATATATGACGGTCTGTGAGCGGCTGGATGTTAAAGGTGATGAACTCCACTGTAGTTTAATCGTCTCTTTGTATTCAGTAAGTGAATAAAACTTTATTTATAAAGCACCTTGTTAACATTAACATAATAGAAGAGGTTTTTCTGGTTGTTTGTCTTTAATTTATTTATTGTAAGAACCATAATGTATTGAATCACGTGGGTCGATGTGGTTTTAATCATTTAATAAATCTATTTATTCGATTTTATCCGTCATACAAAGTGTTGCAGGGCTGATAAAAGCAGTAACCTTTGTTTTTTTATGGTTTAGTTAATGAAACATCACCTGCATTAACATCCTGTCATGTAAACTAAATGTAGATTCATTTATTTCAAAAAATAAATTATAATTATTAATTATTATTATTAATAAAACACAATAAAATTGAGTAAAACATAATAATTCAACATATAAACTAATATTAGTTGTTAAAGCAGCTGATTAAGTGTTGAATTATGTTGAAACTTACCCAATAAATATAAAATGTGATGTTTAATTACAAAAATATTAATGCATATTAGAATAATTAATACCAACAATGGTGAAATATGATACTATAGCTGCCTGTAACTAGTGGTATATAACATTTATATATAAAGTTTTTACATTGTCCTACTGTCTAATAATAAATGCTAATAAAGTTGCACACATTGAATTACATACAACAGTAATTAAATACCAGTAACGACCAGTTTGTTTCTGTTTAAATGTAATTAGGACTAATGAGAAGACGGTGATGTTAAATAAAAAGATGGCCGCCGTCCTCGTTAGCAGCGGAGCTCTGAGGCAGGTGTAGGTGGATGAAGGCGGCTTCGCTCCTGACGTAGCCGCCAAGAAGCTCGTCAGGCTGTTGCCTCGTTTGTTTGTTGCCGTGACGATAAACGAGAAAATAACGAGTTTGAATTTTCACGAGTTTACGTTTTCAGTCTCATTCACACGTTCAACAGATGGACAGAGGAGGAGGAGGGGGGAGGGGGATGGGGATGGGCTCGGATAAAAGGTGTGTGTGTGTGTGTGTGTGTGTGTGTGTGTGTGTGTGTGTGTGTGAGTGTGAGTGTGTGTGTGTGTGATCCAGGGCTGCATCACGCTCCACTGTTTGTTTGCTGATGTGAAGAAACAAGGATAGAGTCCAATGCACTTTAAAGAGATAGCAGCATCTCACACACACACACATGCACACACACACACATGCACACACACACACACATGCACACACACACACACATGCACACACACACACTGACAGATGATGCACATACACACACACACTATGTAACCTGACTCGAACGCCAAAAATCCTGAAATACACACAAATACACAAACACAGAAACGGATCTGTGCACAAGCTGGTGTGTTGCCTTCACACACACACACACACACACACACACACACACACACACACACACTAGGGAGAAGCACCACCTGCAGAGCTGCAGATAAACTGGCTTCCAGTTGCAGCATCAGTCTGTGACTTCATGTGAGGAAGCAGTTTTTTTTTTTCTGCTGCAGCGAATTATTCACATTTTCTCTGAGTTCAATCAACTATTTTAATAAAAAAGAGGAAAACTTCAGTGTAAACATCTATTTTAGGGTTTAACAAGCTCTGATTTATAATTCATGATATTTTAATCACATCAGGTGTCTGATAATTATCATATTTATAGGATAATCTGTAGGTTTTTGATCAATAATCATAAAAAATAAAGAGTAAATGTAAAATTATTTGACTATTTTTATTATTATCTATGAAACAGTTTAACAAAATTTTATTTATATATATTTTTGCATCACTTCCCATGTGACGAGTTACCAGCCAATCCTGATTTAGCTGAGTGTGAATTCTGTGCTTTGATTGGCTGAATGATAAGCCCCGCCCACCCCAGGATTCAAGCCTATGAAACCGAGAAAATAACATGATTTTATTAAATATTTATTATTATTATTATTATTATTATTATTATATTTATTTTATTATTATTTGTATTTAATATAAATACATATTTATTATTATTGTTATTATTATTTATTATTCAATATTTATTATTATTATATAAATTTATTTTATTATATATTTATTTATTTTATTATTATTTGTATTTAATATATTATTATTATTATTGTTAAATATTTATTATTATTATATATTTATTTATTTTATTATTATTTTATTTAATATATTATTATGTTAAATATTTATTATTAGTACTATTATTATTTTATTATTATTTGTATTTAATATATTGTTATTATTGTTAAATATTTATTATTATTATTACTATTATTATTTATTTTATTATTTGTATTTAATATATTATTATTATTATTGTTAAATATTTATTATTATTATTATTTCTATTTAATATATTATTATTATTGTAAATTTGTATTATATGTAATATAATAGAGATATATAATATAATATATTTTCACATATATTATATTACATATAATATATATATATCTATTATAATTTCTAATGAATAACAATGGATTAATAATACATATTAATATTATTATTATTAATCATTTTTCCTCTATATTTGACTCTAATGCATCAGTGGTTTGTTATTTTGGTTTTTGATAATCGTCTATTTCCAGCTGATGATCCTGCAGCAGCAACTGCAGCAACTTATTTTACCTCCTCTGTTTTCTCTTAAACTCAGCGGAGACAAAAAGCTGCAGGTGGTCGAAGAAAAGCAGAACCAGAACCAGACACAAGCTGCTAATTGGACCTAAACTGGTGGAAAATTACAGCTCAGCAGGAGACTGATGCTTCTGGGAGGTAGATGTATTTATAGAAAGAGGACGGGAACATCAACGATGATATATCATATTATATAATATATACTGTATTTAGGTTGGATTAGGTTGGAAATTATCATTTAATTTAAGACAATAATAAACTTTAAAACTCATAAAGTTCATATTATCAGTTAAACTATGGAATAATCTTCATATGGAAATAAAACGATGTTTTATTATAATTGATTTTACTGATTAATATATTTTGACTATTATTATATCACTGATATTATCAATATAAGTAAATATTACATTAATATTATTACTGTAATTATGAAAATTGCTAATGAGAATTACTATTATTCACATATTGATATAAGTGATAAGATTTAATATGTTTTGAATGTGTAAATTAATGTTAAATGATATTATTTTGTATTTGTTGATGTTTTATTTTGCTTTTACATGTTAAAAACTAAATAAACTTAACTAGCTAACAAAGCCGTGCAGTTAGCAGATATCAACACCAGGTGGCGCCTGTTTGAAGGTGAATTTAACGCGAACAGGAAACTCAAAGTGATACAAAAAACAGGATTTTTACCGGATCATCACCAAAATGTAATCACGTGTTCATGGGACCATAATAAACATTCGCTGAAAGTTTTGTGAAAATCCACCAAGAAGTTTTTGAGTTATCCTGCTAACAAACAGACAAACTCTCGTGTTTTTTCCCCCCAAATATTCTTCCATTTCCGTTTTTCTCGTCAAAGTTTGACTCTACAGTTTCTCTTCTGGAATCTTTTCCTCCCAACTATCACTGACTATAGCTGCAGCGTGTTTAACCTGCTAAAACGTGTGGATTATAAAGTGATTCCAACGCTGAGCTGACGATGCACGACGAGGGAGGTAGACGTGAAGGGAGTGAAGGGGTGAGGGATTAAGTCTTGTTTAATGGGATTCCTGAAACTCGCTTTATTTCCAGGCACAAAAGCATCCCCGAGACTTTCCCTCGGATTACCTCGGCTGAGAGAAAACATAAAAAATGGTCCCTGCTAGCTAGATTTACTCACTTCCTGTTACTTTCTCTGCCGCCCGCACGCATCTAAACAGGACGGTTGAATGGAGGGAAGAGGGAACGGGTCCTGATCGCTGCCAACGTCTGGATTCTCACATCAAAGATGAATCCCAGACAGTTAAATAATAGGCTTTGGCAAGCGGCGGGCAGGGGGATGCTAATTTGTTCTGTAATGACTGTGAAGGGATGTGGAGGCGAGAGAAAAGAGAGAAGATTCATGGTGGGGGAACGCTGGAGGAGCTCCAAGGTTTCATGGTGTTTATTGGAGTGAATGTTTATGGACGTGTGCCCCACTGGAAAAAAAAAAAAAGACAGAAAGTAGCTGCTCGATGACGGAAGAACGTCATCAAGATTATTTTGGTCTTTATTGAAAATCACGATTATTTACGTAGCGCAGTTATTCAGCACGAGTGACTTTGTGCTTTTGTTTGTTTGCGCTAGCGCACATTAGCAATCACGCACCTGCTCTTGCTAACATTAACATTCGTGCACTAGCACTCCTGCTCTTGCGCATTAGCAGCTGCGCACTTACGCACACACATTAGCACTCGCCACATTAGCACCTGCGCACGTGTGCTAGCATTTGCGCACACGCATTAGCACTCGCGAACTAGCACTTGCGCACATTAGCAATCACGCACCTGCTCTTGCTTAACAATCGTGCACTAGCACTCATGCTCTTGTGCATTAGCAGTCGCGCACTACCGCACACACATTAGCACTCGCCACATTAGCACCTGTGCACATGTGCTAGCACTTGCGCACACACACTAGCACTAACACACACGCGCTAGTACTGGCCTTTGTGCATTAGCACTTGTGCACTAGCACTCACACAATAGCGCACTAGCACTAGCACTACCACACTAGCACTTGCTCACATGCATTAGCACTAGCATTTCTGCATTAGCACTCACACACTCTGGCTTTTTCTCTTTTAAAATTGTTTCAAATACTGTTTCAACTCGATTATATGAGTTTGTTTGATATGCGAATTTAAATCGTGATAAAAAAATCAATGAGTTGCACAACAGAAACACGCTAACCTCACCTGTACATGAAGGGAGCCACCGTAGCAGTGTTGGGATGGTTGTGCTGCTGCTGCTGAGGGAGTTGAACTACTCCGTTCCCTCCTAGCGCTCCTCCTCCTCCACCTCCTCCTCCTCCTCCACCTCCTCCCACCAGCATCCCACTGGATCCAGACAAGGCCGAGGTGCTGGTGGAGGAGGTCATACTGGTCCGTTTGGCCTCCGGGCCTCCGATGGACCGTTGGATGTAGAAACTCCCGCCCTGGCCACTTTTTGTCAGCTTGGCCCTGTCCCCGTCGCCTCCCCCCCGCAGGTTCCCGCTGCTGTTTAAGGAGGACTGGCTCTGGTTCTGGGTCTGGGACTGACTCTGGGATTTAGCCGTGGTATTGGCGGCGGTGGAGGAGGGGGTTTTGAGTCCCGGTTTGGGGATGCTACTGGAGGCGTCCTTCTTCCCCGGCTTCCCCCCCTTGGGGATGAGGCTGGCGATCTTGGAGTTCTTCTTTGCGGGGTCGAGCTCCTCTTTGGGCGGGGAGGTCTCCTTCCCCGAGGGTTTCCCCGACTTGCCCTTGTCCTCCTTGTCTTTTGACGAGGCCAAGGACCTGCCGTTGTTGGCGGAACCCTTCGAGAACGACGAGGAAGGCGACGTCTTGCTGGAGGCGTTGAGGGAGGTCGCGGGCGTCTTGGCGGGCGTCTGTTTGGACGTGGCGCTGCTACCGCCGCTGCTGCTGCAAACCGACCCCATCGGCGTCAACGTGTCGTCGCCGTACTCCGACAGGTCGTCTTCTTCCTGCAGCGCCATCTCCGCCACGGACGGCGACGACCTCGAGGCCGATCGGGGGTTGATCAGACGGAATTTGTCCAGCATGGACCTCTGGGGTCCGCCGCCGCCGACCAACCCCACCTTGGACCCGTCGCCCCCGTGCGACTGGAGACCTTCCGGGGTCTGGGGCGACGGCGTGGACGAGGGCGAGTGCGTGGGGCTGGCCAGCATGGACGAGGTGGCGCTGTGCTTGAGGTTCATGGACTTGCTGCGCCAGGACTTGCCGGAGGTGGGGGAGGGGATGGCAGAGGCCAGCTGCTGCCCGCTGAGGCTGGTGGGAACCGTCCCACCGACACCGGTACCGTTCATCCCGCCCGGCACCGGGATGCCCCTCACCGCTTCTAGACCAGGAAGAAGAGAGAGAAGGAAATACTCATTTACTAAAAACAACCAAGTACAGTTTGTACTTTTATCACATGTTCAAACAGCTGAAATCTGGATTTTTATGCTTTAAATCACTTCCTGTTTATTCTGTTTCAGGCTGATGCTGATTGGTTCTGATCCACAAACACTGAACATTAACATCCAACATGAATAAATGTCGGAGCTTCGTCTGTGGAACGTGGAACTGTTAAAGGGCAGGGGCTTCGCCATTGAATAGGGCACTTTAGCATGCTGTTTAGCTCCCAATTGGGCACTTTACCATGCATTTTGGGCTCAAATGGCACTTTAGCACGTGTTTTGGCTCTTAAAGGGCACTTTAACATGCATTTGGTGCCTAAAGGGGACTTTAGCACATGTTTTAACACTTTAGTACACTTTTTACGGCTCCTGCCGGACACTCTAACACACATTTTGGCTGCCAGTTGGGCACTTTAGCACATGTTTGGTTCCTAGAGGGCACTTTAGTACACTTTTTTTAGCTCTCATGAGGCAATTTTAGCATGTTTTGGCTCCTATAGGGCAATTTAACACACATTTTCAATTCCAAGAGGGCACTTTAGCACATATTTTGACTCCTAGAGGGCACTTTAGCACATATTTTGACTCCTAGAGGGCACCTTAGCACACATTTTGAGTTCCAAGAGGACACTTACCATGTATTTGGGCACTTTAATACACTTTTTATCTCTCATGAGGGCACTTTAGTCCACATGTTGGCTGCCATGAGGGCACATTAGCATCATAAATATAGTATTTGACTCAAATTGAGAGACAAACACAACAGAACATAGATAAAAACTCTGAGGAGACGAGTTAGAGGAAAAGAAAAAGTCTAAATTAAAGGCAGAGTTGGAGCTTGGGTGGTGAAAGAAGGAGTTGTGAGTTATTGTCTGTTAGACTGACTCTGCTGTCAGTCAGTAGAATGAGAGCATTCATCTGGTTGTGATTCACCAGGCTGCAGCTGAATAGAAGGAACAGCGTCTGAATGTGGAGCCGAGACACTTTATCTGCTTTATAACTGACTCTAAACTGCTGTAAACTGCTGTAAACTGCTGTAGACTCATCTAAACTCATCTAATCTGCTATAAAACGTGTTTTAGCCTCCAAAAAGGTCATTTTAACATGTGATTTTACACCTTAAATGCACTTTAGCACACGTTTTAGCCCAAGAAAAGGCACTTTAACACGTTTTGACTCCTAGAGGGCACTTTAGTGTGGGTTTTGGTTCCTCAGAGGGCACTTTAGCACACGCTCTGCTCCTAAAAGGCACTTAAGCATATGCTTTAGCCTCCAAAAATGGCACTTTGAGATGCATTTTACCACCAAAACAGAGATTTATCACATGTTTTTGCTCCCAAGAGGGCACTTTAGCTCATGCCTGCTTATAGAGGGCATTTTAGCTCATGCATTTTTAGCTACGTTTTGACTTATAGAGGAAATTTTAGCATATCTAGTTGTGATTCTTGTATATATATATATATATATATATATATATATATATATATAAATGCATCATTTCAGAGCAGCTAAGGTGATGATGTGTTAGTGGTGATGATGAGAGACAACTCCTTTATTTTCTATTTCCATGTGATGATATTAATGTGCATGAGTGAGCAGACAGTATGTTTTCTCTGTGTGTGTGTGTGTGTGTGTGTGTGTGTGTGTGTGTGTGTGTGTGTGTGTGTGTCCTCTGTTTTACCCTCTTTAGCGACAGTGGCCCTCCAGGTGGTTTATGCATGTGAATGAAAGAGGATACGAGCATCGTGTGTGTGTGTGTTCCTGCCTGTGTGTGTGTTCCTGCCTGTGTGTGTGTGTGTGTTTCTGTTTGTGTGTCCACTCAATTAACCCTACACACACACACACACACCTTCCCTCCTGAGGCTGTTTCTCAGCGCCACCACCACACTTTGCAGTGACTTTGCCGTTGCCATGGCAACAGACTCTTTTTTTTTTTTTCTTTCTTATGCTTCAACGGCCAAGAAATGAAATGTCACTTCTCGTGTGGGGGCGGCGGCGGTGGACACACACACACATGCACGTGCACACACACTCATGCACGTGCACACACACTCGTGCACGTGCACAGAAACGTGCACGCCTGCTGTTTCCACTGGTCAGTGTTAAAGCTGCAGCTCTTTCTTCTTATTCATTAACATTAAATCTTCTAACTTTTAACTCTCATTGTTTCATCGCGGCTGCAGCACATCACGAATCATCAGCTGATTCCGTCGGTCGGGTCACGCCCTGATTCCCCCTTTGATGCTGGAGCTGATTGTGTGGTTGTCATGGCAACAGGAGTGATGCTCCATGTGGCCTTTGAGCTTCTCCTAGTTCTAATGGAGACGATTTAATACAAGCGCAAATATTAGAATGAATTATTCTTATTTATTTAGAGTTTTATTCATAAATCACAGTAGAAAACCTCAGCTCCAACACTGAATGAAGGATTATCAGAGGTCAAAGGTCAATTATTAGTCCATAGAATGATAGAAATCCCACTGAGGATCATTCCAGAACATGAAGAACATATTCTGTGAGATAATAATGGAAACAAGCATCAATTTGTCTTTTCTTTTTTGTGCATTTCACAGAAATTGTCTCTTAAATTTCACATTTGGATGAAAGTCAAAGAAGCTGCAGATGAAACAGATGAAACAGATGAAACAGACTCAGATTCCTGCAGAGTTTCTGTCTTTTCTACCTGAGGCTGCAGCTTCTGACATTTACCAACAATTGATTTTTCTTTCTTTCTCTTTTACTTGAGACCAAAAAAAAAAAAGCCCTGTTTCATCTTCTCTGCAGCAGCAGCAGCTTCATGTCTGATCTGCTGCTTTATTCACATTTAAAACCAAAAATACTCATGATATTTAGTTTAATTACAGTAATATTATTTTCCATCACCTCCAGAGAATGTTTTATCTCATTCAGGCTGATTTTTAATCGTTTTAAATTCTGTTCCAACAGAAGTTGCTGCTCATTCCAAACATTTGTACTATTGAAGCCAAGAATGTGGAACATGTGCATTTCTAGAAATATCTCAGAGTCTGGTTGGAGTCAAAATAAAAAAAAATAATAAGAATTTTGCCAAGAAATTCGGAAATAAATTGGAAATAAATTTATTTGTAAAGCAATGTATATATTTTTAAAATTGTATTATTTATTTTTATTCATATTTAAGTATATATTTATTATTTTATATTTTTTATATTTATATTTAATTATATATTTATTATATTTATTATTTAATATTTATTTGTATTTATATTTAATTATATATTTATTATTTAATATTTATTTGTATTTATATTTAATTATATATTTATTATTTAATATTTATTTGTATTTATATTTAATTATATATTTATTATTTAATATTTATTTGTATTTATATTTAATTATATATTTATTATTTAATATTTATTTGTATTTATATTTAATTATATATTTATTATTTAATATTTATTTGTATTTATATTTAATTATATATTTATTATTTTATATTTATTTGTATTTATATTTAATTATATATTTATTATTTAATATTTATTTGTATTTATATTTAATTATATATTTATTATATTTATTATTTTATATTTATTTGTATTTATATTTAATTATATATTTATTATTTAATATTTATTTGTATTTATATTTAATTATACATTTATTATTTAATATTTATTTGTATTTATATTTAATTATATATTTATTATTTTATATTTATTTGTATTTATATTTAATTATATATTTATTATTTTATATGTATTTTTATTTATATTTAATAATATATTTTTATATTTATTATTATCTGTTAAAGTAATTCACTGCTTTTTAAAATAAATAAATAAATAAATACATTTATAATTTCTTTTGATGCACATGAGAAATATTGTAATAAAATTATATTAAAAACCATATAATTATAAATTATAATCATCAAATAATCATCAATATTATAAGAAATAATCATTTAAAATATATAAATCTGTGTGTAGTTGATGAATATAATATAATTTTACTGGTTTAAATCTACGTTTCTTGTTTTAATCGCAGTAATATGAGTTTAATGCATTTTAAATATTTTCTTTTGTCAGTGTCTTAAATTATCATCACGGCGTCAGATAAACCTCCTCGGGGTCAAAGGTCAAAGGTTAAATCTGTTCGAGTGGCATATTTTCATTAATCAGAACATCAGGAGGTGAATTATTGAATTATTGATCAATAACTGAGGGAATAAAGAGCGAAGGGATGAATCAGCAGATTCTACTGGTGAGTCAGTGGCGCCATCAAGTGGCTGAGACGGAGAATAGAAAATAAATTAAATAAAAATTTAAATAAAAACATCTACAAACTCTACAACTTTATTCTTGATGTCATTTAATTTTAATTAATTTTTCCTTATTTTTATGATTTTTTTAAAATCGTATCCTCCATTTAATTTATTAAATAAATTAATTTATTTCCGTATTATTAAAATTCCATTAATAGCATGGAAGTTATTAATTAATTGATTATTACTGAACTCAAACAAATACATTGGAATGAATTTAACTTATTAATTTAAATTCAATTAATAATATATTTTACAATAAATAATAGTATTAATATGACTGTATTATAATAGTTAATCAACTAATATTGTAAATATTAATATATATTAATATATTAAATTAAATTCATGAATTAATAATTACAGTAACTTCCTGGATAATTGCTGCTAGCTAGCTACTGTCATTTATTTTAATATATTTTTGATTTTTATTATTTTTTAATTCTCACCTCTATCATTTACACTTGGTGTTTTGGTGTTTTTTTTTTTAAATATATATCGTTATTTTATTTTTTATTTCTTACCTCTATTATTTCCGCTTCCATACTGGAGGGGTTTGGTGTTTTATATATATTTATATATATTTTTATTATTTTTTATTTCTCACCTCTATCGTTTCCACTTGGTGTTTTGGTGTTGTTTTTTTTTTATATATATTTTTATTATTTTTATTTCTCACCTCTATCATTCCCACTAACATACTGGAGGGGTTTGGTGTTTTATATATATTTATATATATTTTTATTATTTTTATTTCTCACCTCTATCGTTTCCACTTGCATACTGGAGAAGTTTGGTGTTTTATATATATTTATATATATTTTATTTTATTTTTATTTCTCACCTCTATCGTTCCCACTAACATACTGGAGGGGTTTGGTGTTTTATATATATTTATATATATTTTTATTATTTTTATTTCTCACCTCTATCGTTTCCACTAACATACTGGAGGAGTTTGGTGTTTTATATATATTTATATATATTTTATTTTATTTTTATTTCTCACCTCTATCGTTCCCACTTGCATACTGGAGGGGTTTGTTCTTGTCGATGCTGTTGAAGCTCTGGCTGCGACGGTTCAGGTTGGAGGACCCGGGGCTCCTGGAGGCCCCGCTGCCTGCAGCAGGAACCCTGGAGGGTCCCGGTAACCTGCCGGAGAACCACAGGGAGCACGGTTAGGGCCTGGAGAGATCTTTAAATATGCAATAATAGTTAAAAAAGTTCCCATTTAGACGTATAAATGTGCACTAAAGTGCCCTTTAAATGTTTAAATGTGCACCTGAATACTAAAAGTAGTAAAAACTTGCACTAAAGTTAAATATATTAAGTTAAATCTTCTCTATTTGCCATAAATAACAACCTGATGTGATTCTGCTGCGTTTTATCTGTTAATAATAATGAGCTGATTGAATTTTATCCCTGAAACAACAAGTTTTCTGTGTTTATCACATGACAGCAAATAAAAAGCTGGAACCGTCTTTGATGCATCTTCTAACATCGTTGCAGCTCCTGATTTCACTGATTTAATAACAGGGAGGTAAATTAGAGCTGCAGGGATTTCAGGCTCTGCAGCGACAAACACAGAATAAGCATTTAAAAAAATAAAAGTCTAGTGTTGCACCAGACGTGAACTGTAATCCAGTTGCATAAAGTCAAGTCTGGGTGTCTCCTCCTGGAAAATAGAACAGGACTCGGCTGTGATGCAACCTGGAAAACAGCTTAGAGCCAAGAAATAAGAATAAAAATGAATAAATAAATGGTTTAACTGTCAAAATCAGACGTCAGGAGGCAGAGAATCAGTAAATCAGCTGTTTCTGAGTGTCTCAAACACTCCTCTATGCCCAGAGATGCTGATTCACAGACGAGAGGTCAGAGGTCAGAGGTCACCAGGCTGAAACAGATGGACTAGTTCAGCAGTGACATGCACAGAGTTTTTGAAGGGAAGGAGAGAAAAGGAGCAGGAATGTCTTTCTCAGTGAAGAGGGCACTTTAGAACACATTTTGTCTACTAATAGGGCACGTTAGCATGTATCCTGGATACCTAGTGGGCACTTTAGCACCATGTTTGGCTACCAAGAGGACCCAACAACACGTTGTGGTTCCTAAAGGGCACATTAGTATGGGTTCTGGCTCCTACAGGGCACTTTAACATGCGTTAAAGGCATTTAAACTCCCAAGAGGGCACTTTAGCACACATTTTGTCTACTAATAGGGCACGTTAGCATGCATTCTGGATACCTAGTGGGCACTTTAGCACCACTTTGGCTACCAAGAGGACCCAACAACACGTTGTGGCTCCTAGAGGGCACTTTAGTATGGGTTTTGGCTCCTAAAGGGCACTTTAACATGCATTTTAGGTCCTAAGAGAACACTTTAGAACACATTCTACTCCTTAAGGCACTTATGCATGTGTTTTAAAAGGGAACTTTAACATATTTTAGCTCCAGAGAGGGCACTTTAACACATGTTTTGGCTCCTAGAGTGCCCTTTAGCACACTTTTGGGTCCTGGAGGGCACTTTAACACGCTTTTTAGCTCCTAAGAGGGCACTTTGGATTCCAAGATGGCACTTTATCACATACATAGGCTCCTATGTGGCACTTTAGAACATTCTTTGGCGCCTAGAGGGCACTTTAGCACATACTTGGGTCATAGAGGGCACTTCAACATGCTTTTTGGATTCCAAGAGGACACTTTAGTATGGATTTTAGTTTCAGAGGGGGTAATTTATCACATGCTTTGGCTCCCAAGAGGGCAGTTTAGCACAATTTTTAGCTCCTAAGAGGGCACTTTAGCATGCACTTTGGATTCCAAGATGGCACTTTATCACATGCTTTGGCTCCTAAAGGGCACTTTACCATGTGTTCTGGCTTCCAAGAAGGCACTTTATCACACATTTAGGCTCCTACGTGGCATTTTAGAACATTCTTTGGCTCCTAGAGGGCACTTTACAATGCTTTTTGGCTTCCAAAAGGGTCATATTGACCAAATTAAATACCAAAATATACCAAAATTAAATACCACAAAACCAAACCTAAATAGCAAAAGATACCAAATTAAATACCAAAAAATATCCAACTAAATACCAATAAATAAATACCAATTACATACAAAAAATACCAAACTAAATATAAAAAATTACCAAATAAATAAATACCAAATTAAATACCAAAAAAAAAACAAATTAAATGCTAAAAATACCAACTTAAATACCAGGAAGTACCAACCCACTGTTTACGACACGGTTTCTGAACACAGACTCTGTCCATTAGTACAAATCCAAGTAGAGATAGTTCCTTGTCTCATAGAGAGAAAGAAAAATAACAATAAAAACCTGTAATAAAAATAGATTTAAAATAGTTTTCACTTCATTCAGGATCTAAAACTCATCTGTTGTTTCCTGTTTTAGAATTCAGGAAAATTCAGGAGGAGAAACAAAATAAAACGACGTAAAAATCACTGAATGAAAACCAGGAAAAACCAAGCTGACCTCCAGTGAAGGTGTGTGTGTGTGTGTGTGTGTGTGTGTGTGTGTGTGTGTGTGTGTGTGTGTGTGTGTGTGTGTGTGTGTGTGTGTGTGTGTGTGTGTGTGTGTGTGTGTGTGTGTGTGTGTGTGTGTGTGTGCAGGAATTCCGCTGCTATTTCTGCAGCTTGTAGTCAGTGATTTTTCAGGCTGCTGCTGCATTTTTATCGTCACTCAGTGGAAATATTTAACTCTGAAATGGAACAAATGCTGCAGCAACTGGACTCCAGGGTGTGTGTGTGTGTGTGTGTGTGTGTGTGTGTGTGTGTGTGTGTGTGTGTGTGTGTGTGTGTGTGTGTGTGTGTGTGTGTGTGTGTGTGTGTGTGTGTGTGTGTGTGTGTGTGTGTGTGTGTAGATGCATGCATCATTATATGTATATATATATATTTGCAGTAAAGAGGAAATCAAATAAACAGGCCTGTTCTTTTGCTGCTTCTTATTTTAAAACTCGCTCCAGTTCTGATGATATAAACTTTACCTCGTGCATTTTATTTCCTGTGTCACATGACCTGCTGCAACATGCATCTCTAGTAAAACTGGGTTATTTCTGCAGTCACGTCTCTTAGAAATAGACTTTATTACTTAAAAAAATGAAGAATTTATCTGAGTTTCATGCACAACACAAACATTAGAGTAAACAAACAGTAGAAATCTAAAATAAATGAATATTTACCAGAAATTTAGCAGGAATTTACGAAAAATTTACCAGTAATTTACAAAAAAATTACCAGAAATTTACCAAAAATTTACCAGACATTTTCCAGAAATTTACCAGGAATTTTTCCAAAACTTTACCAGACATTTACCAGAAATTTAGCAGGAATTTACCAGGAATTTTTCCAAAAATTTAGCAGGAATTTAGCAGAAATTTGACCAGAATTTTTCCACCCTTTTACAGGGTTCCTACATGATTCTTCAAGTTAAATTCCAGTGTTTTCAAGACTTTTTTAAGACCATTAATATGAAACCAAATACATATTTCATAGAGCTACTGACAAAGAAAATATATATATATTTTTATAATTTAACTTCCCATGGAAACTCTCAGGAAATTTACCAGAAATTTATCAGTAATTTACCAGAAATTTATCAGTAATTTACCAGAAATTTACCAGAAATTTACCAGTAATTTATCAGTAATTTACCAGAAATTTATCAGTAATTTACCAGAAATTTACCAGAAATTTATCAGTAATTTACCAGAAATTTATCAGTAATTTACCAGAAATTTACCAGAAATTTACCAGTAATTTATCAGTAATTTACCAGAAATTTATCAGTAATTTACCAGAAATTTACCAGAAATTTACCAGTAATTTATCAGTAATTTACCAGAAATTTATCAGTAATTTACCAGAAATTTACCACAAATTTACCAGGAATTTACTAAAAATGTACCAGACATTTTCCGGAAATTTAGCGGAAATTTAGCAGTAATTTACCAGAAATTTACCAGAATTTTTCCACCCTTTTACAGGGTTCCTACATGTTTAAAAGACTTTTTTAAGACCATTTATATAAAATACATATTTCATAGAGCTACTGACAAAGAATATATATATATTTTTTTATAATTTAAATTCTCATGGAAACTCTCAGGAAATTTACCAGAATTTTTCACCCCTTTGCAATCCTCGATAGCAGCATTGGTTTCATCAATACACAGCTCAGTTAGGCTGCTGATATTTACATTTCCAGATCAATACTTGAATAAAAACTGTCATTATGATAATTTTGCTACCAAAAGTAATGCTATCCTCCTGTTTATACATGTAGAATAAATGATTATCTGCATTACTGCACATGCTGCTAGCGCCTGAATGCTAATGTTTACAGAAACGGGAGGAAGGTCAATGGTTTTCCAGCTCCAACATGACACCTAAAACACGGCGGAAGGCTGCGGTTCTCCGACCACGCTCCAGTCTCCAGCCTGGCAGCACAAAGAGGGTCATTATAACGTCTGCTGGATTGTTCAGCCGGAGATTTGCTGCCAACATGCGTAAAAAGGGCCGATCCCGACGGGGAAATCTCAGCGGATACTACTCGTGTAGTAAAAACTCTGGACTCAGGACAGAAGTTATAGACGTTTACTGTAAGGAAAACTTTCTGTGGTGATGTTAAACTTCCTCAATCTGGGCTCCAGTGGCAAAACTGTGTTTATGGGCTGAACCCAAGACATTACCAGTCGAAATCTACGATGTAATTTACTCTTTCTGTAGATGGAATGTTTTTTTTTTATCTTATATTGAGGTAGAAGGGCTGTGTTTTGGAGTAAAAACATGGTGAAAACTTTACAAAATGCTGAATAAAAGACATCCTTCAAAGTAAAAGACTTGATTTTTACAACTAATCAGTAAAACATGGATTATATATTACTGCATTTTAGTAAAATTGAGCTATTAAAGATATTATTGGTTCATTTACATATTATACAACATAATATTTGAGTTTTGGTATAAACTAAAGTCACAATTCAGCTCGCTTTCAAAATAAGAGCGGTAGCTGTGAAATATTACTGTTTTTATTACTTAAAATGGCCTAAATAATAGATACATTCCATATTTGCATGTTGTTGTGTTCTATCTTCTCCAAGCAGCTATTTTTTTGGATTTCTGATTAGTTTAAAGTTATTTTCACTGGAAAAAACAGTGCTTTTATTTTTAAAAGAATTTGGAAATTTCTAAGTGGCCCCAAACTTTTGAACAGTAGTGTATCTTAAAAATTTGTTGCTGGATTTTTATAAAATTTTCAGTAAATGTTGGGCATGGTGCCATGAACACATGACTAAATTTTGGTAATGATCCTGAAGAAATCCTGGTTTCTGGATCACTTTGAATTTGTCAATATTTCGTAGCATTGTGGTAAATGGACGTTTAAACAGGTGCTAATGGTTTTGGGTTCTAATATCTTGCACCTGCATAACCAGACATTTGCAGCTAGATTAGTCATTTACCACATTAGCTGATTAGTTTAAAAGTTTAAAAAACAATGCATTTCTTTTAAAAATAAGGAAATTTCTAAGTGACCCCAAACTTTTGAGTGTATCTCCAAAAGTTGTAGCTGGATTTTTATCAAATTTTCAGTAAATGTTGGGCATGATGCCATGAACACATGACTAAATTTTGGTAATGATCCTGAAGAAATCCTGGTTTCTGGATCACATTGTTTGGTAGCATTGTGGTAAATGGACCTTTAAACAGGTGCTCATGGTTTTGGATCCACCTGGTTCTAATATCTTGCTCCTGCATAACCAGACATTTGCAGCTAGAATAGTCATTTACCACATTAGCTGATTAGTTTAAAGTTTATAAAACAGTGCTTTTCTTTTAAAAATAAGGACATTTCTAAGTGACGCCAAACTTTTGAGTGTATCTCCAAAAGTTGTAGCTGGATTTTTATCAAATTTTCAGTAAATGTTGGGCATGGTGCCATGAACACATGACTACATTTTGGTAATGATCCTGAAGAAATCCTGGTTTCTGGATCACTTTGAATTTGTCATTATTTCGTAGAATTGTGGTAAATGGACATGCACCTGCATAACCAGACATTAGCAGCTAGAATTAGTCATTTACCACATTAGCTGATTAGTTTAAAAAACTATGCTTTTCTTTTAAAAATAAGGAAATTTCTTAACTTTTGAGTAGTAGCTAATTTAAAAATGAGCATTTTTAAATGCTAAGTTGATGCATGAAACTGCTCCATGATGCAAACCACCAAAATAAACCTAGGTCATGTTTAATTAGACAGAATCAAACTGGTTGTTTGCACTATGACGAACATTTAGCATCGATAGCAACTCTGCAGCAAAGCGTCGTATCCGCCAACCGATAACAATAAAAACTGATGGTATTTCCCATTTTTACCTTGTGTTTTTCTTCTGCGGCGACCCTATTCCGCTGTGGCCCGGAGGACTTGCATATCTGGCCGTGAGACTGAGGAGAAAACAGAACAAGAGGGCGTTTTAACGGTTAAAAACCGGGGGAATGAGGCCGGCGTCTTACTGGAATTCTCTTAATCCATGTCTTAATGCAATAATGTGAGTGAGAAGAGGCATTCAGATAGAGGCGGACAGGGAAGAAAAGAAAGAAGGAAGGAAAAAGAGAAGAAGCGGCACATGGTACATAATGTATCATGCCAGGCAGCATTGCTTAGATGTTTCACGTGATGGCTCACACATGTTTATTACCACATGGCTATGACTAAACCAATAACTCCTCGCTACGTTTGGGGTTTTTTGTTTTACCTAAAAAAAAAAAAACCCTGAAAAGTTTCGGGTTTTTCTTTCATTTGAAGAGAGAAACCACGAAACACACAACACCCGGAGCGGCAGTTTACAACCCAAACACTCACTGTTAGTCATCGGATGGGAACCAACGTCGGCCTCTGGATTCTGACAGGAAGCAGTTTAAGCTACTAGCAGAGCACTTTATGGACAAAAGCAGTGGCTTTAATCATCAGTATGTAGCTCCAGCTGTAAACAATGACGGGTCAAAGACCAGGTGGCGAGGATGTTTATTCCCTTTAACGTCCTGTTGTGGAGTGGATCACTGCTCCGTCGTAAACTGGATGAATGGAGCCTTTTATTGACTGTCCACTGTGAATATCTTCTGTTTTAGCATGGCTAGCTGCCTGCCGCTGCCTGCCCGGGGGGAATTTCTTCTTTTTTTTTTGGTTTGAGGCTGGTGTGCAATCGACACGAAGCGATTTAGAGTCTGATATTGGAGAAAAAATAAATGTTCTTAATGCTGCTCAGCTGTAAAATAATTGTTTACTGGTTTTTCAAAGACATTTCAATTATTCATGAGGAAAACAGACAATTAGTAAAAAAGCCACAGTTTTATAATGTTGTGGCAGGCTCAGTTAATCTATGCTAATGTTATTAGCTTAATTAAGTTATAGTTTAAAATATAAGCTAGCTAGCTGCAATTTATGAAATCTCAGTTATTTACAGATATATTTATATATAGTATCGCTAACCACGTTTTCTTTAGAAATTGGTGCTTAAAAAAATGTGTCTGTGTTTATTCATGAGTAAAACACACAAATACTAAAAAGTAGTATTATATAGGCTGTGTTAACACTCAGTTAATCTATGCTAATGCTATTAGCTTAATTCATTTCTTGTTTAAAACAAGAAATGTAAGATAGCTAGCTAACTAATCTTATTCTAGCTAGCTAGCATTTTTTGAGACTAATGCTAAAAAGTACAAGTGAAAACCTCAAATCAGCAGGTATCTATGCTAATGGTATTAGCTTAATTCGGTTCCAGTTTAAAATATAAGCTAGCTAGCTGTATTTATATCAAACACTGTAGTAGTGGATGTTATGATTATCACACTTTTTTTAAAGGATTTTCTACATATAAACCATTTTTCTTCACTTAAACAACATGAAATTTACAAATATAGCATAAACTGTTGGCACAAATGAAAGATAAACTAGTTTTTACCTTAAATAACTGGTATTTCTTTGAGCCTGATGCTAAAAAAACAAGTGAAAATGTTCTCAAATAATATTTTAAAGTGCTATTGAGGAAAAAATTCATGTATTTATAAGAGTAAAACAGGCAAAAACTAAAAATAAAGCGTATTATGGCAAGCTCAGTTAATCTATGCTAATGTTATTAGCTTAATTAAAACATAAGCTAGCTGTTTATCTGCTATTGAGGAAAAAAATCTATTATTTATGAGTAAAACACAAATATTATATAGACAGTGTTGTGGCAAACTTAGCAATTTATGCTAATGATATTAGCTTTAATTAAGTTTAAAATGTTTAAATACTTAATAAGTTTAAATACTTACGCCCCAGGCTTATTTTATTTAATTTTCCTGTTATAAATGATAATAAATATGGAGTCAGAATCAATTTATGTTGCTGTTATACATTAATACAGATAAAAAACACTTTATTTAGTGGTTTTCTCATGCTATAAAACTCAGTTCTACCTCCATATCAGGAGTTTAACAGGTTAATTAAGTTCTTAAATTCTTAGTTTTTTACAGAAATATGAAAACTTGTCCTAGTAGATGCTGTAAACTCTCCACAGATACTGAACCACATTGACTCGTACCTTGAAGAAGCCGAACACATCAACACCTCAGCAGCAGCAGCAGCAGCAGCAGCAGCAGTAATAGTAGCATCAGCAGCAGCAGCAGCAGCAGCAGCAGTAATAGTAGCATCAGCAGCATGAAAACCCTCCTGAATCTACTGTTTCTGAAGCAGAGGAACAAGTCGTCCTCTGTGCAGCGTTTGTGGGCTGCTGCTTCAGATGCTCTGAGGAGGAGGCTCATGACGCATTTAACTCTGCTGCTGTCGCTGCTTCATTTACTACGACTGGTGAGAATAAAACCTCATTCAACAGATCAGAAATTAGACTTTTTAAACACTTCAACATGTCTCTGGTTATAGATGAGGAGAGGATGAATGAGAATGATGGAATTATAGCTGCGACTGTAAAAGGATCAAGGGTTTACGGCTTTAATATGATGATTTTCAGTCAATCTGTAGATTTAACAGGTTTATTTATCAGTTTTCCTGCTGTAAATGATAATAAATGATGAATATCTCTACAAACACAAAGGTTATTGGACTTAAACCTGGTGTTAAAACATGTTCAGTGACTACAGAAGAGTCAGAATCTATTTATGTTGATGTTATAGAGAAAATACAGTTAGAATATTTGTGTTTTACTACAAATAAAAATACTTTATTTAGTACTGTAGCTGAGAAAGTCAGAAATATGAGATAAAAAGTTAGAAATATGAGATAAAAGTCATAAATGTGAGTTAAAAAAGGGGAAATATGAGATAAAAAGTCAGAAATATGAGATAAAAAGTCAGAAATATGAGATAAAAAGTCAGAAATATGAGATAAAAAGTTAGAAATATGAGGTAAAAGTCATAAATGTGAGTTAAAAAAGGGGAAATATGAGATAAAAAGTCAGAAATATGAGATAAAAAGTCAGAAATATGAGATAAAATGTAAGAAATATGAGATAAAAGTCATAAATGTGAGTTAAAAAAGGGGAAATATGAGATAAAAAGTCAGAAATATGAGATAAAAGTAAAAAAATTTATATTTTACGACAGATAAACTGACCCAAACCCTGAAATCAGCCAAATAACAGAAATTATCCTGGTTTCTGGATGAGTTTTAGTGTTTTTGTTGGTTTTTAACATCGCAGTAAATGGACCAAACAAACAGGCTCCACCTGGTGGTGAAGCCTCGTAATTACATTACATTAGCATACGGTACATACATTAGCATACGGTACATACATTAGCATACGGTACATACGTTAGCATACGGTACATACGTTAGCATACGGTACATACATTAGCATACGGTACATACGTTAGCATACGGTACATACGTTAGCATACGGTACATACGTTAGCATACGGTACATACGTTAGCATACGGTACATACATTAGCATACGGTACATACGTTAGCATACGGTACATACGTTAGCATACGGTACATACGTTAGCATACGGTACATACGTTAGCTTCTTTATGCTATAACTTTCAGTATAAACTGTCAAATATAGAATCATATCATATAAATACATCATTCATTGTCCTATAGATTAAATATAGAGTCAGAAAATCTAGTCAGCTGTCACACACACACACACACACACACACACACACACACACACACACACACACACACACACACACACACACTCCTGTATTTCCAGCTTCTCCTGGACCATTGACTTCCATCCTCATCATCCGCCTCCTTCCTGCTACGTTATTAATAAACTACATGAAATACGACGCTGGGACGTATGGAAACTACACGATGCTGCAGGGTGGTCAACATGAGGCCCGGGGGCCACTAAAGGGCCACTAAAGAGTCCTAATCTTTATTAGTAAATTGTTGTAAACAGGAGATAATGTCACCTGATGATTAAATATATTAAATATACTTTATTTCATTGCAGAAAATGAGTTTAAACTTGGTTTAATTTAATCTCAAACATGCTGCATTAATATAAATATATATATAAAATACAAACCTGTGAGTTTTACTTCTGCTTTTTATGTAGATACATTAATTTAATATATTATTTATATTTATATGATTCATTATTAACCTTCAAATAACCCAGAAATTAATCTTAACAAGTGAAAATATCTTGATATTAGTTCAATATTAAGTAGAATTAACTTGATTTATTGGCAGAAAATTCAGCTTTTTTCAAGTTTTTTTTAGATTAAACTTAAGAATTACTGGATAAAAAATATATTAATAAATAATTAATTATATAAATATACAAAATATATTATAAAAATTCAGAATTATGAGATAAAAAGTCTAAAATATTAGATAAAAACATGAATTAAGACAAACATTTTAATCATATTTTAAGAATTTTTTATTTTTTGCAAAAATATGAGATTAAAATTAAGAATTACTGGATAAAAAATATATTAATAAATAATTAATTATATAAATATACAAAATATATTATAAAAATTCAGAATTATGAGATAAAAAGTCTAAAATATTAGATAATAATATGAATTAAGACAAACATTTTAATCATATTTTAAGAATTTTTTATTTTTTGCAAAAATATGAGATTAAAATGAATAATTACTGGATAAAAACGTACAAAATATATTATAAAAATTCAGAATTATGAGATAAAAAGTCTAAAATATTAGATAATAACATGAATTAAGACAAACATTTTAATCATATTTTAAGAATTTTTTATTTTTTGCAAAAATATGAGATTAAAATGAATAATTACTGGATAAAAACGTACAAAATATATTATAAAAATTCAGAATTATTAGATAAAAATATGAATTAAGATAAAAAAGACAAACATTTTAATCTTATTTGAAGAAAAAAAGACCAAACTCAAGAAAAAACCCTGAAATAAGCAGCATTTTTTGATAATTCGACTTATTATTGGACCAAAAACAAGACATTTTCACTCATTTCTATATGAAATAACTGTGTTTTTAAGGTTTTTAAGGTAAATAATATAGTAAATATTTATTATATATTCCTCCACATTAAAAGCAGCAGAGAAACTCATATTATTTCATTTTATATGTTATTTTTCCGGGTTCAGGCCACTTTAAATGTAAATTGCTGCCTCTGAACTAAAGAAGACAAAGATTAATGGAGCGTTGGAAAATGCTGTTTCAGTGATTTCGACAGAAAAACTTGGATTTGTCGCAGTTCAGCTGCTTTTCTGACTTTAATTCTATTTCTCAGGGTTCGTCAGAGGGAAAGAAGTCGAATATAAGTATAAATAAAATAAAGAGACATTAGAAAATATAAAGAGCAGCCAGTTATTTCTACATTTTAAACCTGGTAAAAACATGTTTTATATGATTTTATTACTTAAAATGGCCTAAATAATAGAAATATTAAATATATATATATGTAAGATGTTAGATTAGGTTGTAAACACCTGGAATTTTATATATTTGCATATTATTGCATAATCTATTAGAAAAAAACTACATCAAAATCTAATTAAAATAAAAAAATAATAAAAAATTAAAAATAAATAAAGTTAACTTACCCTGGATACTGAGTTTGATGTTTAATTTAGTAAAAAAATGTCTAAATTCTGAATAAACAAAAGCTAATAGTGTAACAGCAATAGGGATATCCTGGTCATGTGACCTCAGTAATTGTATGCCCTTCAAAATAAAAGCCCCCTTTTATGCCTAACTGTAAAAAAAAATAGAATTTATAAAGAAAAACAGATAAAGATAAAGTAACAAGTTTGTTTTTGTTTCATTTACATGATATATTTTATTTAAAATATGCTTAAATAGATGCGTTTCCATGGCAACAATATGCAAATATGATAAATTCCTAGTGGATACAACCTGATGGGGTCCCATTAACTTACATAGCATTATATTTCTTACATATATCTATGATTTAGACCATTTTAATAATAGAAATATTCATTTTTTCTTTATTAACGCTTCGGCCAATCTTTTTGATTGTTAGCATCATATCTCAAAAATTTGTTGCCGGATTTTTGTCAAATTTTCAGCGAATGTTGTTAATGGTCCCGTGAACATATGATTAAATTTTGGTAAAGATCCTGAATTAATCCTGGTTTCTGGATCACTTTACATCTTTGTTGTCACAACTTCCGCATTTGTTTCTGGACTAAAGACATTTGTAGATTAATTTCAGATAATGTGGAACATGCTTCATGCTTTTGTAGCAGGAAAACGGACAAATTCATCTTCAAATGTCAAGTTTATTCCCAACATTTTGACTTGGAAATTCACATTTCCTCCTATTATGATCCTATAATCCTATCCTCAGAGAATCTGTTGAACTCGTGCCAGTTTGGAGTAAAAACATCTTAAACTCTAACTCACTCAGAGGTTTCAGCCTCAGTAATATGTTATATTACAGTAATATAACATATTACTGTAATATGTCTTATTACTCAGGTCAAACTGCCGTTTCATTGGGAGCTGGAATCTGCTGCATCCACTTAAACTCTTGCAAAAAAGGGAAAAAACTATTTCTGACGACCTGAAAACGCAACGGAGCAAATCAGTTGATAGTTTATATAAAACTGATTTAATTCAATTATGATCTGAATGAAGAAAACGGCAAAAACTGGTGGAAATGTCTGGTTTTCTGAATAAAAACGCTAACAGTGATGCTCACATGTCAAATATCCACCAGCAATAGGGATATCCTGGTCATGTGACCTTATTAATTGTATGCCCTTCAAAATAAAAGCACCCTTTTATGCCTAACTGTAAAAAAAAATAGTAATTGTTTTTTTTTAGTTTGACTTTTAACCTTAATTCCTTAAAAGATTTAATTAGGAAATATGGTAAAAAACACACTAGACCATCTAAACCAGTACCAGAATAATCCAAACCCTCAGACTAGACCATCTAAACCAGTACCAGAATAATCCAAACCCTCAGACTAGACCATCTAAACCAGTACCAGAATAATCCAAACCCTCAGACTAGACCATCTAAACCAGTACCAGAATAATCCAAACCCTCAGACTAGACCATCTCTACTAGTACCAGAATAATCCAAACCCCTCAGACTAGACCATCTCTACCAGTACCAGAATAATCCAAACCCCCAACACTAGACCATCTAAACCAGTACCAGAATAATCCAAACCCTCAGACTAGACCATCTAAACCAGTACCAGAATAATCCAAACCCTCAGACTAGACCATCTAAACCAGTACCAGAATAATCCAAACCCTCAGACTAGACCATCTAAACCAGTACCAGAATAATCCAAACCCTCAGACTAGACCATCTAAACCAGTACCAGAATAATCCAAACCCCTCAGACTAGACCATCTAAACCAGTACCAGAATAATCCAAAACCTCAGACTAGACCATCTAAACCAGTACCAGAATAATCCAAACCCTCAGACTAGACCATCTCTACCAGTACCAGAATAATCCAAACCCCTCAGACTAGACCATCTAAACCAGTACCAGAATAATCCAAACCCCTCAGACTAGACCATCTAAACCAGTACCAGAATAATCCAAACCCTCAGACTAGACCATCTAAACCAGTACCAGAATAATCCAAACCCTCAGACTAGACCATCTAAACCAGTACCAGAATAATCCAAACCCTCAGACTAGACCATCTAAACCAGTACCAGAATAATCCAAACCCTCAGACTAGACCATCTAAACCAGTACCAGAATAATCCAAACCCCTCAGACTAGACCATCTAAACCAGTACCAGAATAATCCAAAACCTCAGACTAGACCATCTAAACCAGTACCAGAATAATCCAAACCCTCAGACTAGACCATCTCTACCAGTACCAGAATAATCCAAACCCCTCAGACTAGACCATCTAAACCAGTACCAGAATAATCCAAACCCCTCAGACTAGACCATCTAAACCAGTACCAGAATAATCCAAACCCTCAGACTAGACCATCTAAACCAGTACCAGAATAATCCAAACCCTCAGACTAGACCATCTAAACCAGTACCAGAATAATCCAAACCCTCAGACTAGACCATCTAAACCAGTACCAGAATAATCCAAACCCTCAGACTAGACCATCTAAACCAGTACCAGAATAATCCAAACCCCTCAGACTAGACCATCTAAACCAGTACCAGAATAATCCAAACCCCTCAGACTAGACCATCTCTACCAGTACCAGAATAATCCAAACCCCTCAGACTAGACCATCTAAACCAGTACCAGAATAATCCAAACCCTCAGACTAGACCATCTAAACCAGTACCAGAATAATCCAAACCCTCAGACTAGACCATCTAAACCAGTACCAGAATAATCCAAACCCTCAGACAAGACCATCTAAACCAGTACCAGAATAATCCAAACCCTCAGACTAGACCATCTCTACTAGTACCAGAATAATCCAAACCCCTCAGACTAGACCATCTCTACCAGTACCAGAATAATCCAAACCCCCAACACTAGACCATCTAAACCAGTACCAGAATAATCCAAACCCTCAGACTAGACCATCTCTACCAGTACCAGAATAATCCAAACCCTCAGACTAGACCATCTAAACCAGTACCAGAATAATCCAAACCCTCAGACTAGACCATCTCTACCAGTACCAGAATAATCCAAACCCTCAGACTAGACCATCTCTACCAGTACCAGAATAATCCAAACCCTCAGACTAGACCATCTCTACCAGTACCAGAATAATCCAAACCCTCAGACTAGACCATCTCTACCAGTACCAGAATAATCCAAACCCTCAGACTAGACCATCTAAACCAGTACCAGAATAATCCAAACCCTCAGACTAGACCATCTAAACCAGTACCAGAATAATCCAAACCCCTCAGACTAGACCATCTCTACCAGTACCAGAATAATCCAAACCCTCAGACTAGACCATCTCTACCAGTACCAGAATAATCCAAACCCTCAGACTAGACCATCTCTACCAGTACCAGAATAACCCAAACCCTCAGACTAGACCATCTCTACCAGTACCAGAATAATCCAAACCTTCAGACTAGACCATCTAAACCAGTACCAGAATAATCCAAACCCTCAGACTAGACCATCTAAACCAGTACCAGAATAATCCAAACCCTCAGACTAGACCATCTAAACCAGTACCAGAATAATCCAAACCCTCAGACTAGACCATCTCTACCAGTACCAGAATAATCCAAACCCTCAGACTAGACCATCTAAACCAGTACCAGAATAATCCAAATCCCTCAGACTAGACCATCTCTACCAGTACCAGAATAACCCAAACCCCTCAGACTAGACCATCTCTACCAGTACCAGAATAATCCAAACCCTCAGACTAGACCATCTAAACCAGTACCAGAATAATCCAAACCCTCAGACTAGACCATCTAAACCAGTACCAGAATAATCCAAACCCCTCAGACTAGACCATCTCTACCAGTACCAGAATAATCCAAACCCTCAGACTAGACCATCTCTACCAGTACCAGAATAATCCAAACCCCTCAGACTAGACCATCTCTACCAGTACCAGAATAATCCAAACCCCTCAGACTAGACCATCTCTACCAGTACCAGAATAATCCAAACCCTCAGACTAGACCATCTCTACCAGTACCAGAATAATCCAAACCCTCAGACTAGACCATCTAAACCAGTACCAGAATAATCCAAACCACTCAGACTAGACCATCTCTACCAGTACCAGAATAATCCAAACCCTCAGACTAGACCATCTAAACCAGTACCAGAATAATCCAAACCCTCAGACTAGACCATCTAAACCAGTACCAGAATAATCCAAACCCTCAGACTAGACCATCTAAACCAGTACCAGAATAATCCAAACCCTCAGACTAGACCATCTAAACCAGTACCAGAATAATCCAAATCCCTCAGACTAGACCATCTCTACCAGTACCAGAATAATCCAAAACCTCAGACTAGACCATCTAAACCAGTACCAGAATAATCCAAACCCTCAGACTAGACCATCTCTACTAGTACCAGAATAATCCAAACCCCTCAGACTAGACCATCTCTACCAGTACCAGAATAATCCAAACCCTCAGACTAGACCATCTAAACCAGTACCAGAATAATCCAAACCCTCAGACTAGACCATCTCTACCAGTACCAGAATAATCCAAACCCTCAGACTAGACCATCTCTACCAGTACCAGAATAATCCAAACCCTCAGACTAGACCATCTAAACCAGTACCAGAATAATCCAAACCCTCAGACTAGACCATCTAAACCAGTACCAGAATAATCCAAACCCTCAGACTAGACCATCTCTACCAGTACCTAGGTGACTCCTCAGGTTTTTCGGCGGTCCTCCCGTACGGTATCCGGTTCTTCCTGGTCACGGCGGTGGGGAGGCGGGAGGAGCGTCGTACCGGGGGGTCGAGCTGCTGCTGGACCCGGGACATGGTGAGTCAAAGGGAGGGTTAAGTCCTGCTGCATGGTCCAGGAGCAGGAGAACCAGCAGGAGGCTCCGACTGGAGCAGTATGTTCAAATAGAAGGAGGCGGTGGGGGGAGTTCCCCTTTAACACACACACACACACACACACACACACACACACACACACACACACACACACACACACACACAGCAGCAGGTGCTGGCTATAGAAAGCAGCAGCAGTGTAAAGTGTAAAGTGTGAGTGTGAGAACGCGTGGACGTCGCACGTCCTGTAAATTTGCCAGACGGATAATTTGATAATTCTAAAAAAGCTTAAGGTTCTAATTTAAAACACCAGCGCTTTTTATTCTAGTCCAGGATTTAAATCTCCAGATTACAGGAAGTCGCCCACTGTGGAAACGTATAATTAGATTAAAACAACTCATCTAGGAGTTTTAAAAGCTTAAACATCATTTTAAGGAGCTGTCAATCATTATGGCCACGCCCCCATGAAAAATAAGGGTCGAAACTCAAAAAAAGTACCTGAAACTGAAGAAAATTAGACTTTAATTGATTCATATTCAGTATCAAAACGTTGAATTTGACTTTTCAAATCACTTTTATGAATGAATAAAACATATGAAACTAATCCAGCAACATATTAAACAGCAGGAAACTGAAAAATAGGTATAAAATATAGTTAGAAATGTCACTTTATGCAATATGGGAATAATAAATTTCACAAGATTAATTCATGAAAAATATCAGATATTTAAGGTAAAAACTAGTTTTTCTATAGATAAAAGTCATTTGCTGTGTTTTTTTCATGAATTTATGCTGAATTTGTAACTTTCTCATGTTTTTTTAAGTTAAGAAACTTGTTTTTTATGTAGAAAATAATCACTTTCCTGTTCTTCATCCAATCTAATAGTGTATGATACTTTACTAAAGGAGGTTATTTTATCGCCTGCGTTTGTCTGATTGTTACCAGGATATCTCAAAAAGTTTTTGACGGATTTTCCTCAAATTTTCATCAAATGTTGTGAATAGTACCATGAACAAGTGACTCAATTTTGGTAAAGATCCGTAAATATTCCTGGTTTCTGGATCCCTTTGAATTGTCGCTGCAGGTTTTAATATTGCATTAAATGGATCCTCAAACAGGCGCCACCTGGTGGTGATGCCTGGTATGTATATTATAGTCTGTGTAAACCTGGTGTCAAAAGAAATCTACATGAAAATCAATTTATGTTGCTGTTACAGAGCAACTATGGGTAGAATATTGAAAAAAGAAAAGGTCAAAGGTCAATTATTTGTCCACAAAGTCATGGAAATCACTCATTAAATCATTAAAAATGTATTTTGGAAGGTGTTTAAAAGGTAAAGTGGATATAAATCACCTTTCTCCCTGATTCTCTCTTCACACCTTTCTTGACTTTTCATCTTATTTCATCTCTGACAGACATGGGCTGACCTCTGACCTCCGACCTCTGACCTGCACTTCAGCCTTAAATGAGAGTTCTTCCTCTTTGGGGATAGAAAAAGTCAAATATATGAATGTGGGTGTTGGTACGTGACTGAGTGTGTTCTCCAGCTGTTATAGAGGCAGCTGAAGCCCTAAAAACCCCACAAATACACACACACACACACACACACCCCCACACACACACACACACACACACACACAATACACTGACCCTACAACCACCGACTCTCCACTATATCGTCTTACTCACACACCCTCGGCCTCAAGTGCTGAGACTAACTGCTCTCATTGTGCTGATGATACACACTTACAATGCCACACACACACACACACACACACACACACACACACACACACGCTCTGCAGTAACCTGATCCGGTGGAGTGAATGTGAAGCATGCCAGGCTTCAGAAGCTCTGGTCTATTTACATCAACCAGGACCTGTTGGTTTTATTGGATCTGGACCATCGCGTCTATTGTGGAGTCCATGTCGTCATATTTCTGTTGTTACTCACGGGATTTTCAGAATAAAAGCCCTTAACTAACTTAAAACGTCCTATCCTTCCTTAAAGAGGAAAATGTCTGGTTTCTTTAGTCTCTATTACAGTAAACTGATAATTTAATGAACCAAACAACTAATTGATTAATCGCTTCAATAATTTACACCAGTAGATAAATAAATCGATACCCGTCTCTTAGCAACAGCATCTCAAAGCTCATTAATTAAAACTATTTGTTTGCTTGTTTAATCCATGCAAATCCACGTTATGAGCCAGAATATTTATTTTAGTTCATTAATAAGCTTTTCAGGTGATGGAAAGCATTTGTATGCTAAGCTACGCTAAGCTAACGGACTGCCTGCTGTATATTTACCAAAGAGATTTAACAAAGAGTCTCATCTGAGTCTTAATAGAGTAAATATGTGGATTTCCCAAAAAAAGGTCCAGAAATTAAACTGATTGTCTGGTTTTGAGGCAGAGTTTCTGTGTGGATTCAGTGTTTTAAGGTACGGGGACAGTGTTTGTAGCACCTTAATTCTCACTTTCTACAGGACAACACAGAACCTGGAATCCGTGTTAATACAACATGAAGCTCAGGATGCATTAAAAATGTAAATCTAATAAAAAACTGCTCTGCTGTCGGCTCAGATCGACTCGTCTCTGTCAAAACTTTCAGAGCTGATGCAGCGAAACCCCGTCGGAGCTTTAATGAGAACCATCTTCCCACCGAAGGCTGCGATTCGTTCTCAACACCACTTCAATGTGGTCAGATCCATCAAGTTTCCTGTTTACCAAAGCTCTAACCGGACCCAATCAGCCAATTATCCCAAAAACCAAAAAAGCAAAACAAGCCGTCGTCGTCTTTACTTAAAAATAATTGGACTTCTAATTAAAACCAGTGACGTTAGCTTGATATTCTAATGTTTAGCTTTGGTTCCTCCCAAAAAAACCTTTGTAAATGCAAATAAATCATTTAGAATATTCGAGAAATATCAAATAGACGTACAACACTTTGTTCTTCAAAGTGGTTTCATCCAGATGCTGTTTTCCCACAGGCTAACGGCTAACTTTGTCAGCTAGTAGCTAGCTACATGGAAGAAACCAATCGAACTAATATGTAGAAGCCAGAAAGTCATTTATTACAACACTAACACAGGTTATCATAGCGGCGGGGCTAACGGCTAATTTAGTACATGAATTAAAAAATCAAACTAATATGTAGAAGCCAGTAAGTCATTTATCCAACCACTTGTTTAAAATTAGTACAAACATCAGCCACATCAGCCTCTTTTCTACCAGACTAACGAGGTCTAACGATGTGAGTTCTGTTAGCGGTAGCGTAGCGTAGGGAGGCGGAAAAATGGCCGCCATTCATTCACCAATCACTGATCAGTAGAGTCACCTCCCATGATGCTCTGGGGCTTCCCATCCACATGTACATCGTGGAAAAACTCACATTTGAGTCACTCTGCGTTTTCTTTTTTTTGCTGCCGTACCACGAGTGGCCACTGGGAAAAATCTGCACGTATCCAGGTCTATAATACACCCATGGTGGGTCGTCCATCGAGGATTTTACTAGTTCCTCCCTAATTGACTCATGCTGTTATTATCCTATAATTATAGTAGCATGGTAGTACAGTATTCATAGCAGTATGGTGGTGTAGTACCGGTACCTGGACTGCATCTCCTGCGTCTTGAGGCTGCTGGCGGCCGGCGAGGTGCTGCTGGTCTGCTGGCTGAGCTCCACCAGGGACTGGTAGTACTGCTGCTGCTGCTGCTGCTGCTGCTTGTAGCGCGACAGGATGAAGAAGAGGCCCAGGATGCTCTTTAGGTTGCCATTCCTGATCTCTGGGAGGACGCAAAAGAGACGGGAACGTAAGCGTCTATAGAGTCTAGGGTGGTGGTGTCGAACTGTGGATCCTGGAGGACCGGTTTGGCTGCAGGGTTTTGTTCCAATCAAGCAATAACACACCTGATTCTACTAATGAAGGTCCTTAGAAAGGGCTCTGGTGGTTAATTAGTAGAATCAGGTGTGTAAATCCTTGGTTGGAACTAAAATCTGACCTCCAGGACCAGAGTTTGACACATGTGGTCTAGAGGATCATGCATTTCATGATAGAAGCCATGAGGTTTATTTTCAGATGTCAGATTTAACCTCTGAGGACCAGGAGAGGTCAGAATCCAAGATGGCCACCATTCCTCTAGGTCTGATATTAAAATATGTGTAATTTTGGAACCTATAAATATTATCCTTAATGTGTTCATTTGTTGAATCAACACATTTCCTTGGAATATAATAATTTAGTAGATGAGAACTTCTTTTAAGGTGCATGTGTGGAATTATAGCAGTGACTAACTAAAGGAATAATTTAAAGAATTAAGCCCCAGGTCTATTTATCAGTTTAAATGTGGAATATCTCTACAACCACAAAGATTATGGACTTAAACCTGGTGTTAAAAGACCAAATATAAGGAGAATATTGAAAATAAATACTTTAAATAAGCTGAATTATCTGCAATGATATATAAGAGTTCAAAGATCAATTATTAGTCCATGAAATCCCAGAGATCCAGGTTTTCTACTGTGATTTATGAAGAAAACTTAATGCTGGATCAGATTTTCTCAAATGAAAAATCCAGTTAGATACAACAGCTGCTTCATTTAGCTGCATGGGAACCTGTGGATTGGTGATTAACATAAGTGAAAGAGTCTAGACAGCAAATATAAAATCATTTACGTGCTGCTCTTTGGCTTGAAAGGAGGAACTGATGTTTATTTATAGGCGCTGCTGTTGGTTACAGACATTTCTGCTGTGTAAAGATAATATACCACAAAAACACCAGCTTCTACCCAATTGGACGATAGTTTGGCCCAAACTTAAATGATTGCGTCTCCTACACTCAGGGATTCAGCAGCAGCAGAGGAGGAAGAATCGATCCCAGTTGCTAACGCACCCATTTGTGAAATGGACTTCTTCCCCCAACCCTCAGCGAGAGCTGGCACACGGCGGCGGCTGACGTTGGACTTTTCAAAGGTTTTAAAGGGCTCATCCGCGGCCTTCGCCGAAAGTTGAGGGGAGATTAATCTCTCGGGAGTGTTTTCCATTTTCTAAACATCCACAGGCGATAATTTATCCCTTTTCAGTGCTGCAGATTCAGCGGAGCGAGAAGCTGCGGCGGAGCGAAAACTTGTGGCGATCGGTAAAAGTAATAATTGAAGAGACGAGGAAAACTTTATCGATCAGAATTGTTTCTGCAGGACGTTTCATTGAGGTCAGATGTTCAGGAGGAGAAGTAAAGTTTAGCAAAGTGGAAGATTGAGTCAACGATTCCAATGCATCAACCTGTGATCCATAGATCTTCATGGATTAGATTTGAGATGGATGCATCAAGAAATCTGAATTTGACTGGATACTGTGCTGAACAGATGTACAAGTTTGCAAAAACAGAACAACATCATCATTAATGAGCGTACAGATGTTTTAAAGGGCAGGGGCAAAAAGGAAAAAAAGGGCACTGAAAAGGACACTTTGGCACACTTTTTAGGTCCTAAGAGGGCACTTTAGCAAATGTTTTGATTCCTAGAGGGCACTTTAATAGGCTTTTTAGCTCATAGAAGGCACTTTAGCACACACCTTGACTCCTAGAGGCAATTTTCACATGATTTTAGTGCCCAGAAGGCACCTTAACATGCTTTTTAGCTCGGTAGAGGGCACTTTAGCACACGCTTTGGCTCCTAGAGGGCACTTTAACATGATTTTTAGTGGCTAGAAGGCACCTTAACATGCATTTTGGCTCCTAGAGGGCACTTTAGTGCATGTTCTGACTCCTAGAGGACAATTAGCACACGTTTAGGCTCCTAGAGGCATTTTAACATGATTTCAGTGCCTAGAAGGCACCTTAACATGCTTTTTAGCTCACAGAAGGCAACTTTAACACATGTTTGGCTCCTAGAGGGCACTTTAATAGGCCTTTCAGTTCATAGAAGGCACTTTAGCACACACTTTGGCTCCTAGAGGGCACTTTAGCGCATGTTTTGACTCCTAGAGGGCAATTAGCATATGTTTAGCCCCCTAGAGGCATTTTAACATGATTTATAGTGGCTAGAAGGCACCTTAACATGCTTTTTAGGTCCTGAGAGGGCACTTTAGCACATGTTTTGACTCCTAGAGGGCACTTTAATAGGCTTTTTAGCTCATAAAAGGCACTTTAGCACATGTTTTGGCTCCTAGAGGGCACTTTAATAGGCTTTTTAGCTCCCAATAGGGCACTTTACCAAGCAGCTTTGCTCCAGCAGTCAATTTATTATATTCCTTTAAGAATATGTTCATCTTGTTTTCTTAAAATAACTCCAAACTGGCTAAAATCAAGAAAAAAAAGTTAAAATTAGAAAATTCTACTCAATATTGGACCAATTTCTGGCGGCATCTAGTGGAGAGGTTGGAGATTACAACTAACTGAGTTCACCAAGTATGTTGGAGACACTATGTTAGTCATGAAAAACACAAAAGGTCATTGTTTTGTCCAATCTGGGCTACTGTAGAACCATCCCTGATTGAATTATATTAATTAAATCAGACTTATTATAATATTATATTTAAGTCTTTTCCTCTAAATGCCACAAAATCACACAGAATGGACCAAGAAAAGAGTCGTTTTTCATGTATTCTGCAAGAAAAATGAGTTAGAAACAGTGTTGTTGTCAACCCACACTGTTTATTTGTGATTATGCTGATGTTTTGCCATAAAACGACTCGTCTGCGGTGGATTGATGCGTGAACGGCGACTTTCAGCGAAGCCGCTGTGCAGCACACGACTTCCAGTCTCTGGCACCTTTATTCCAGAGTGATGTCAGGCAGATATCAGCACTTCATAAATCGTCTGCAGCTCGGTTTGTCATCTCGCCAGAACCGCAGCGTGTCTGCCGGATAATTCATTGTCGAAACTGTCTTTGTTTCGTGGCACCTTTTTCAAGTTTCTGAGAGTTTCTGGACAAGTTGCGATAAAGGGAATTATAGCTGGATTCTAAGAGGTGGTGACGGGACGTTGGTGGAAATCCCATCAGGGTTTTTTCCTTTTTTTTTTGTGTGGCTGCCTGGCCCACGCTCAATAAAAACCTGCTCCTGGAGGCCTTTTTAGCGGTTGACGTGGTTTCGTTGGGTCTTTGATCTTTTATTATTTAATAGGTTGCGGTAGACGTTGGAGGAGGTGACGGGAAGGTTCTAGAGCAGCTGGGTAGCAGCAGGAAAGAAGACAAACGCTGCCCGGGCTTAATATTATTCTGTCTTTATCCACTTAATCGCTGGTTTAATCCCCAGACAATGTGTCTAGTTAGAGTTTCTCCTTACAAACCCACAGCTGGTTACGCCGCTGTGCTTCCACGACCAGTGGCGTAGACAGACTTATTGAAGGGTAGGGGCGAAAAGGAGTAAAAAAAAAGGCATACATGTGTCTTTGCCACTGAAGAGGGCACTTGAACACGGTTTTTAGCTTCCAATAGGGCACTTCAACATGTATTTTAGCTCCCAAGAGCATGTAGGCACATGATTTGGCTGATAAAGAGCTTTAGCATGGCTTTTAGCTCCCAAGAAGGCACTTTAGCATGTGTTCTGGTTCCTAGAGGGCAATTTAGCATGGTGTTAGCAATCACTTTAACACATTTTGGCTCCTCAAGGGCACTTTAGCTTGCATTCTGGCATCTAGAGGGCACTTTAGCATGCTTTTTTACCTCCCAAGAGGGCACGTTAGCATGTCTTTTGACTCTTAGAGGTCACTTTAGCACAATGTTTAACTCCTAAGAAGACACTTTAGCTGTGTTTTGGCTCCTAGAAGGCGATTTAGCATGCACTTTGGCTTCCAAGAGCGTACATTAACACACTTTTTATCTCCCTAGACACCTTAGCAAACGTTTTAGCTCCAAAAAGGGGGCTTTAGCATACATTTAGACTCCTGGAGGACACCTTAGTTTGCATTCTGACATCTAGAGGGCCCTTTAGCATGCTTTTTTACCTCCCAAGAGGGCATGTTAGCATGTCTTTTGTCTCTTAGAGGTCACTTTAGCACAATGTTTAACTCCCATGAAGACACTTTGGCTCCTAGATGGCGACATAGCATGCACTTTGGCTCCCAAGAGCGTACTTTAACACACATTTTATCCCCCTAGAGGACACCTTAGCACACGTTTTAGCTCCAAAAAGGGGCTTTAGCATGCATTTTGACTCCTAGAGGGCACCTTAGCACTCTTTTTTGCTCCCAAGAGGACTCTTTAGCACATGTTTCAGCTGCCATTAGGGCAGTTTAGCATGCCTTTTGGCTCCTAAAGGATACTTTAGCATGCTTTTTAGCTCCATAAAGGGCACTTTAGCAAAAGTTTTCGTTCCTAGGGGGAAGTTTAACAGGTATTTTTCATCAATTGGGCCACGAGGCCTTCCCTGTCCACACCACTGCCCTCTACGGACTTCCTGTGTCCTTGAGCTTGTTTTTACTTCCTTTGTCGGACTTCCATTTATTTGCAAGGACCCGTTTTAGTCGCGGTATAAAAACTGTTTTCTTCTCCAGCCAAGTTATAATTACACGCTGTAAAGAGTTGACATGACATTAAACCTTAAACTCAAAACCACATCCTCGCCTGAGGCCTCACCCTCTGGTCAGGGAACAAGTGGGGACCCCTCGCTGACCTGACCCAGGAGGGTTTAAGAGGACTCATGAAAATTGATGTTTGTTGTTCTTTAAAAACATGTGCACCCACAGAGATCAAGGGTTTTCCTTTGGTGAGCAGATCACAGCAGTAGAACCAATAAGGACCAGTTCTAGGTTGAAGGTCTCAGTTTGAACCTCTTCAACCTTTAGTTTTTCATTCTCATGCAAAGATATCAAAGATATTTTGGGAAAACTGGACAAACGTCCACCAAAATGTTGGCGACAGATCTATAAAACAAACCATTTATTGTAAAATTCAAGATTTATAAAAGGTAATAAATCTAGAGTTTAAGAAGTTAATGACTTTCTGTAAGGTAGAATTTAAAAAACAGGAAATACGTACGTCAGGGGTGTTGCAGCTGCTCTTTATGGCTAAAAACTGAAGTGAACTGGACTTTCTGTCACTTCCTGCCAATGTAGTCGGCAGAAACTAGGAATCCACTATCTAGAACCTTTGAATACCTTAGTCGGCTTTCAACAAGTACGAGAACGACACCTGGATGGTTTTCTTTTAATATTTTACAGCGAAGTCCTACGTTCTTTGAACACCCGGGTTCAAAGGACGGCCAAGATGGCTGCCATAGTACGTCAGAATTGTGCCTTCTACATAGAAAATACTACGGTGGTGTTGGACTAGTAGCTACTGGTTAGTAGGTGGTGATGCTAAGGTTTTAGATGCAGCTTCTAGAAATCTAGAGTTCAAGAGGTTAATGACCTTCGGTAAGGTCCTGTTATCAACTGGAGGAAATATGTGTTTCAGGGGTTTTACACCTGCTTTTTATGGCTAAAAACTGAAGTGAACTTGACTTTCTGCAGATAATTAAGACATTTTTAGTAGTAAAACACATATCTGTCACTTCTTTTGAGTTTGAGCAGGTGGAACCTTGGTTGAGTTCCTTCAACTTCCCCCACCTTTAGTTCCTTGATTTGTAAAAGGTAATAGCCTCAATGGAGGACGGATAAGGCCAAAGGACGGCCAAGATGGCTGCCGTAATATGTTAGAATTGTGCCTTCTACATAGAAAATACTACTGTGGTGTTGGAGTAGTAGCTACTGGTTGCTAAGGTTTTAGAAGCAGCTTCTAGAAGTCTAGAGTTCAAGAGGTCAATGACCTTCAGTAAGGTCCTGTTATCAACTGGAGGAAATATGTGTTTCAGGGGTTTTACACCTGCTTTTTATGGCTGAAGTGAACTGAACTTCATGCAGATAATTATCACATTTAGAGCTTTTTGTCACTTCTACTACTGAAGTGTGATCTTGAGGAGGTGGAACCGTGGTCGAGTTTCTTCAACCCCCTCCACCCCTTTAGTTTCTTGATTGGTAAAGGTACGAGCTTCACTGTCTCCTTGTTAAAAACAGTAATCCTGCATGGAAAAATAGAGTCTCTGGACTTGTTAAACCTCCCTTAACAGAGGCGGACTTCTCCGGAACTTCTCCGTCTAACATCCTGCTTTATTTTATTACGGTGGCCTGTAAAAAGATAATCAAGACCTCATACGCTCAGAGAACAAACCCCCGGTTTAGCCCTGGGCTGATTCAATTAGACGAGGCCGCGAGGCATGGCCGACTAATTCAGCTCAAACGCCACCGCCACAAAAAAAAAAGGACCAACGAGGGCAGAGAATGAAACAGAAAGAGATGGAGTGAGTGAAGGAGATGATGAAACGCAGCAGCAACACTGATGGGCAGAGTAACCCAATAGCCCATATATTTACAGACCCACTTAGAGATTCCAGGCGTATCGAGTCACTTTGCTGTTTTTAGTGCCGTTTAGAGCCGTTGGTCAGTGGGTCAGGCTGCCGGTTGTTGGACTATTTCTGCTGCTGCTGCTGGAGGTCAAGGACGCCGTGACCCCTTTAATGTTTAAAGGGGAGCAGGAACAACAGGAGGTCCATGGGGCTAAACAGCAGCTGGAGACGCTTTCTGCAGCAATAATTGAAACGTACCTGTGTGCAACTCCATGGAAAACGCCAGAAACTAAAAGTGTTCGTTTTCTTTATAATTATAATATAGTCCAGTAATTTTAAGTCAAAATGGGGGTCAACCTCAAACAAATTACAACGGAAGCAAACGTAATTGATTTTGTCTCATTAACACGTCCTTATTGAGGGAAAATGGACCAAAATATAAGGTAATATCAGGTAAAATGGGCCACTTTTTGGTAAATCACTTGGGACAATTACACAATACCAAAATAAACCTTTTCTATATATATTTATGATTAATAATGACTGTTTCTGATGATTTTGTGTTGGAATTATGTGATAAAATATGATTATCTGCTGTGCCAATTTGTTCCATGAGTGGTTTTATGTAAAATGGGCCACCTAATCAGGTAAAATGGGCCACCCACTATAGAACCCATAACTCAACTGGTTTCCTGATTTTATCTCATTAACATGTCATTATTGAGGGAAAAAGGACCAAAATATAGGGTGATATCAGGTAAAATGGGCCACTTTTTGGTAAATCACTTGGGACACTAACACAATACCAAAATATGCCATATTTATGATTAATAATGACTGTTTCTGATCATTTTGTGTTGGAATTATGTGATAAAATATAAGTTTTTAGGCCCTATAAATCTTTTGCATGACTGTTTTTTATGTAAAATGGGCCACTTAATCAGGTAAAATGGGCCACCCACAATACATCCCATAAACTAATCAAATCACTATATTAATCTATTTTCTTATTGCATTGATGATGTGGATATTGATGAAAATACACGTTTAAAAATAACTTCCCCAACACTGGCTGTGGCCCATTTTACCTGATATCCCCATATAGTCCAGTAGTTTGTCCAGTTCGAATGATTTTGTGTTGGAATTATGTGATAAAATATACATTTTAGGCGCTATAAATCTTGAAATATCCGCTGTTCCAATTCATTTTTGCATGAGTGGTTTTAGGTAAAATGGGCCACTTAATCAGGTAAAATGGGCCACTTAATCAGGTAAAATGGGCCACTTAATCAGGTAAAATGGGCCACCTAATCAGGTAAAATGGGCCACCTAATCAGGTAAAATGGGCCACCCACCATAGATCCCATAAACTAATCAAATCACTATATGAATCTATTTTCTTATTGCATTGATGATGTGGATATTGATGATATATATTGATATATATTGGAATAAAATACATATTAATGTTGTTATTTATGAATAAAAGTCAATTCTGTATCAGTGGGTTTATAATTTAACAGGTTAATAACATATATTTAAACTACTTTTAATGGGATTTGATTATTTTTCCTCCTTCACGGTACAGGTCATGTGTGTGGTTCACATCAAAAAGACGAACACCACATGTTTCTGCCTCGTAAAACAGAACAAAAACCCTTTTCATGCCCTGGAACAAGAAGAAAAACAGCGTTTGGTTTTAAAACTGTGAAGCAGCTCGAGCTCCTCCTGCAGATTCTAACCGGGTTTAAAACACAATCACAAGACCTGGAATTTCAGATCTGGACTCGTGAGACAATGTTTTCCCTCATAGACAAACTGCTGCCATGATACTAAATAAAATGGTTTTAACCATTTATTACATGAAATATTACAGAGAAATGGTTATATTTGATTATTTATATTACTTAAAATGGCCTAATTATTAGATATATTTAAAAAAATGAATTATTATTATTAGAATTATTAGAAAAAAAACAAGTTTTAACATCAAAATTGAATTAATTGAATAAAAAAAATTAAATAAATAAAGTTTACTGATCCTAGATAGTGAGTTTGATGATATATTTGGTGAAAATCTTCCAAAAATCTGAATTAAAGAAATTATCTTGAATTATTAGCAGATAATTTTGCTTATTTCAATTTTTTTCACAGAAATATGAGATAAAAATTCAGAATTATTAGATAAGAATTTTAAAATATCACCACATGGCAACAAATCTATTTTAGCATTTTAAAAGAGAAAAAAATCAACATTTAATTAAATGTATAGTAATAATAATAATAATAATAATAATAATAATACCCTAGATAGTGAGTTAAATTTTTTTATTAAAATTATTATTTTTTATTATTATTTTTATTATAAAAAATATTAAAATTATTATTAAAATTTATTACAATTTTCCAAAAATCTGTCTAAAAGACAATTGGTCCAATATTGAGTAAAATTATTTTAAATTATTGGCAGATATTTTGCTTATTTATTTATTTATTTTTCCCAAAAATAAGAGATAAATAATAATAATAAATAAATAAATATTACTTACCCTCAGATAATGAGTTTTTATTTATTGAAAATTTTCCATAATTCTGAATAGAATCACATGTTAAATGTCCACCAGCAATAGGGATATCCTGGTCATGTGACCTGATAAATTGTACGTCCTTCAAAATAAAAGCCCTCTTTTTCACACCTAGCTGTGAAAACATGGATTTGATATCACAGCTTTTTATAAAAATGGAGATAAATTGTTGTCACATGACAACACTACGTAATAGATGGTTAATAATGTATTTTTAATTCTTACCTTCTGCTGAGAGCCCTTGTACATTCACTCCTCTGGCGTCCAGGAAGCTGAGGCAGGCGTCCACATTCTCGATCTGGAGAAGACGACAAGGAGGAATGAGCAGTGGTCAATGGTCTGAATGTCTCTGGTTGGTGGGACCAGTGGTCAATGGTCTGAATGTCTCTGGTTACTGGGACCAGTGGTCAATGGTCTGAATGTCTCTGGTTACTGGGACCAGTGGTCAATGGTCTGAATGTCTCTGGTTACTGGGACCAGTGGTCAATGGTCTGAATGTCTCTGGTTACTGGGACCAGTGGTCAATGGTCTGAATGTCTCTGGTTGGTGGGACCAGCGGTCAATGGTCTGAATGTCTCTGGTTGGTGGGACCAGCGGTCAATGGTCTGAATGTCTCTGGTTGGTGGGACCAGTGGTCAATGGTCTGAATGTCTCTGGTTGGTGGGGCCAGTGATCAATGGTCTGAATGTCTCTGGTTACTGGGACCAGTGGTCAATGGTCTGAATGTCTCTGGTTACTGGGACCAGTGGTCAATGGTCTGAATGTCTCTGGTTGGTGGGACCAGCGGTCAATGGTCTGAATGTCTCTGGTTGGTGGGACCAGCGGTCAATGGTCTGAATGTCTCTGGTTGGTGGGACCAGTGGTCAATGGTCTGAATGTCTCTGGTTGGTGGGGCCAGTGATCAATGGTCTGAATGTCTCTGGTTACTGGGACCAGTGGTCAATGGTCTGAATGTCTCTGGTTGGTGGGACCAGTGGTCAATGGTCTGAATGTCTCTGGTTACTGGGACCAGCGGTCAATGGTCTGAATGTCTCTGGTTGGTGGGACCAGTGGTCAATGGTCTGAATGTCTCTGGTTGGTGGGACCAGTGGTCAATGGTCTGAATGTCTCTGGTTACTGGGACCAGTGGTCAATGGTCTGAATGTCTCTGGTTGGTGGGACCAGCGGTCAATGGTCTGAATGTCTCTGGTTACTGGGACCAGTGGTCAATGGTCTGAATGTCTCTGGTTGGTGGGACCAGCGGTCAATGGTCTGAATGTCTCTGGTTACTGGGACCAGCGGTCAATGGTCTGAATGTCTCTGGTTACTGGGACCAGTGGTCAATGGTCTGAATGTCTCTGGTTGGTGGGACCAGTGGTCAATGGTCTGAATGTCTCTGGTTGGTGGGACCAGTGGTCAATGGTCTGAATGTCTCTGGTTGGTGGGACCAGTGGTCAATGGTCTGAATGTCTCTGGTTACTGGGACCAGTGGTCAATGGTCTGAATGTCTCTGGTTACTGGGACCAGTGGTCAATGGTCTGAATGTCTCTGGTTACTGGGACCAGTGGTCAATGGTCTGAATGTCTCTGGTTGGTGGGACCAGTGGTCAATGGTCTGAATGTCTCTGGTTGGTGGGACCAGTGATCAATGGTCTGAATGTCTCTGGTTACTGGGACCAGTGGTCAATGGTCTGAATGTCTCTGGTTGGTGGGACCAGTGGTCAATGGTCTGAATGTCTCTGGTTACTGGGACCAGCGGCCAATGGTCTGAATGTCTCTGGTTGGTGGGACCAGTGGTCAATGGTCTGAATGTCTCTGGTTGGTGGGACCAGTGGTCAATGGTCTGAATGTCTCTGGTTACTGGGACCAGTGGTCAATGGTCTGAATGTCTCTGGTTGGTGGGACCAGTGGTCAATGGTCTGAATGTCTCTGGTTGGTGGGACCAGTGATCAATGGTCTGAATGTCTCTGGTTACTGGGACCAGTGGTCAATGGTCTGAATGTCTCTGGTTGGTGGGACCAGTGGTCAATGGTCTGAATGTCTCTGGTTACTGGGACCAGCGGTCAATGGTCTGAATGTCTCTGGTTGGTGGGACCAGTGGTCAATGGTCTGAATGTCTCTGGTTGGTGGGACCAGTGGTCAATGGTCTGAATGTCTCTGGTTACTGGGACCAGTGGTCAATGGTCTGAATGTCTCTGGTTGGTGGGACCAGCGGTCAATGGTCTGAATGTCTCTGGTTACTGGGACCAGTGGTCAATGGTCTGAATGTCTCTGGTTGGTGGGACCAGTGGTCAATGGTCTGAATGTCTCTGGTTACTGGGACCAGCGGTCAATGGTCTGAATGTCTCTGGTTACTGGGACCAGTGGTCAATGGTCTGAATGTCTCTGGTTGGTGGGACCAGTGGTCAATGGTCTGAATGTCTCTGGTTGGTGGGACCAGTGGTCAATGGTCTGAATGTCTCTGGTTGGTGGGACCAGTGGTCAATGGTCTGAATGTCTCTGGTTGGTGGGACCAGTGGTCAATGGTCTGAATGTCTCTGGTTACTGGGACCAGTGGTCAATGGTCTGAATGTCTCTGGTTGGTGGGACCAGTGGTCAATGGTCTGAATGTCTCTGGTTGGTGGGACCAGTGGTCAATGGTCTGAATGTCTCTGGTTACTGGGACCAGTGGTCAATGGTCTGAATGTCTCTGGTTACTGGGACCAGCTCATTATTACAAATAAAGATCCTCATTGTTCTGACCCGACCCCCCCTCGACCCCTGGGACCCCGCCCGATGACACACTGACCACTGAGGAGCACTCAGACCCGACTCAGACCAGCATCACGAGGTCGTTGTTTCGTTGAGTTTAAAAAGTTTTTATAAATATTTAGATGTTTTCTACTTAAAGATGATGAAATAGATTCATTGATTATCAATATATTTATATATTGATAACATTAGATAAAAAAAATCAGATCAAACAAAAAAATTAAATAAAAAATATTGAATAAAAAAATGTAATGATACCAAAGTTAAATAAATCCAAAAAATTTGGTAAAAAAACAAAACAAAAAAAAATATACTATAAAAATATATGATTTAAAAATGACTCAAGAAGCTGGAAACAGAGAATTTGGACATTTTCTACTTGAAATTGATTAATTGATTATCAATATATTTATATTTTGATAACATTAGTTAAAAATTCAGATCAAACAAAAAACTGTAGATAAAAAGTTAAAAAAAATATAAAAATCTAAAAAGTGAAAATTATCTATTTATTTAATGGTAAAAAAAATTGATGAATCCAAAAAAATTGTAAAAAAAAAATATATATATTTAAAAATGACAAAATGAGAAGCTGAAACCAGAGAATTTGAACATTTTCTTCTTAAAAACTCAAATACATTCATTTTATAAACAGTTGGCAACTAATCGATCAAATGGATTAAGTGGATTAATGGCTTTTATTTTGAAAATCCCACGTCTGATTCAAGAAGCTAGAACCAGAGAATCTAAACATTTAAGTCATAAAAATGACTCAGATCTATTATCAATCATCTAAAACAGTTGGTGATTAATGTAATGGATGGTGATTAATCGTTGCATCTCTAACACACACACACACACACACACACACACACACACACACACACACATAAACAGAGTGTGTGTGTGTTTAAAAGTTTCTCTGAGACTCAGTTTTCAGGGATTTTTCCTCCAGCAGCAGCTTCATTAACATCGTGGCCGATCGCCAACACTCCTCTGGAGGTCTTTTATGCCGGGGTCAAAGGTCAGCGGTTGGAGCTGGCCGAGGCGTGCCGAGGCCACAGAGAGGGCAGCCGCCATGATTCATGGACTGGGACAATCCGGACTCTTTATTCACTAGAGAAACTAAAATACTTTGGATTTTCAGATTAAAAGTAAACTAAAATACTTTGGATTTTCAGATTAAAACTAAATTAAAATACTTTGGATTTTCAGACTAAAATAAACTAAACTACTTTGGATTTTCAGATTAAAATAAACTAAAATACTTTGGATTTTCATATTAAAACTAAACTAAAATACTTTGGATTTTCAGATTAAAACTAGGCTAAAATACTTTGGATTTTCAGATTAAAACTAAACTAAAATACTTTGGATTTTCAGATTAGAATTAGAATAAAATACTTTGGATTTTCAGATTAAACTAAACTAAAATACTTTGGATTTTCAGATTAAACTAAACTAAAATACTTTGGATTTTCAGATTAAAACTAAACTAAAATACTTTGGATTTTCAGATTAAAACTAGGCTAAAATACTTTGGATTTTCAGATTAAAACTAAACTAACATACTTTGGATTTTCAGATTAAAATAAACTAAAATACTTTGGATTTTCAGATTAAAACTAGACTAAAATACTTTGGATTTTCAGATTAAAACTAGACTAAAATACTTTGGATTTTCAGATTAAAAATAGAGTAAAATACTTTGGATTTTCAGATTAAAACTAGACTAAAATACTTTGGATTTTCAGATTAAAACTAGACTAAAATACTTTGGATTTTCAGATTAAAATTAGAATAAAATACTCTGGATTTTCAGATTAAAACTAGACTAAAATACTTTGGATTTTCAGATTAAAACTAGACTAAAATACTTTGGATTTTCAGATTAAAATTAGAATAAAATACTCTGGATTTTCAGATTAAAACTAGACTAAAATACTTTGGATTTTCAGATTAAAATTAGAATAAAATACTCTGGATTTTCAGATTAAAACTAGACTAAAATACTTTGGATTTTCAGAATAAAACTCTGTTTCCTCCCTCGTCTCCACCAACTCGTGTTCTTCATGTTTTTCAGCCACATGTTGAACAGACTCAGGGTGCGTTTGATTATCTCACCCACACACACACATGTGGGACAGCGTTTGGTGAAAAGCTCGTTAACAGAGTCTTAATTAGAGGAAAAAGACGTTTTTAACCAACAGAAATCAAAGAGGAATCAATGATATTTGAGTGAATATCATCAATTCAGAGATTTCAGTGATGAAAACAGGAGCTGGATCCTGTTAAATGTGTTTGAAGACGTTTTAGTAGCTGATAAAATCACAAAAGCAGCATAAACATAATAAATCTGCTGCTTTTTAACCACTTCAACACTTCACCAGGTTGATTTTTATCAGTTTTCCTGCTTTAAATGATAATAAATGTTGAATATCTCTACAAACACAAAGGTTATTGACTTAAACTGGAATTAAAATGAATCTACAACATGTGAGGAGAACAAAGAAGAGTCAGAATCTATTTATGTTCTCTACAAATTCATTTAAATATATATATTTTTTATATTATATTTTAGTTTTTTAACCTACATTTTTGGATTTATCAAATTTTTGTTAGCATTAAATCTAATAATTTTCACTTTTTATATAATTATATATATATATATATATATATTATTATATTTTAAAACGAAAAAAAGAACAAAAACAACAAAAAAGAAATACTAAAAATATTTAATATTATTTAATATTTAACTACTAAAAATACAAAAAATGAATAAATAAAATTATTAAAAATGTAAATAAATACTAAATAAATACTATAACCACAAATAATAATAAATATTAAATTAAAAATGTAAACATAAATAAGAAAATATGTAAAAACTACAAATTCTAAAAATACAATATATATATATATATATATATATATATATATATAAATACATACATATATAAATACATACATATATAAATAAAAATAAATACTAAAAATATTATAATCTATAATCATTGGGTTTGATTCATTTATTAATTAGTAAATGTGTAAATTCTCTGGTTCCAGCTTCTCTTCTCTGATTATTTCCTGTTTCTTTAGTCTCTATAATAATAAACTGATGATCTTTGGACAAAAAAAGACATTTTATGTTGAATCTTCAGCTTCATAAACACTAAAAATCCATATTTTACACCATTTAATGAACCAAACAACTCGATTAATCGTTTTTAGCCGTGATTGTTGGTTTCTTTGTGCTTCTTTTATCAAAGAACAGTGATGTTTGTCGCATGTTCACATCTTTACAACCACATATCCTAGTTTCCTGGGTCACACTTTGACAAACATCTGATCTGTGACGTTAAGGACGTCGTTAAAACATCAGCTAGAAGAATCAGGGTTTGGGACGTAGCCTAAAATAAGTAGCCGAGGCTTCGCAGACAAAACAACCTCCTGGCTGATCTTCACCATCTTCTTATAACGGTTCCAGCTCAGTCATGTAAACACACGTGACGTATAATCAACAGCATCGCCATGGCAACGCAGGCCCGTATCTATGGACGACTCAATTATATACGGTGGTTCTTCCCCAAATGTTTACAGGCGTCAAATAACTTGGAGGAAGTCCATGTGGCTTCATGCATCTGCTGCACAGACGGGGTGTGTGTCCATATGTGTGTGTGTGGTTATGCTGTGTGTGTGTGTGTGTGTGTGTGTGTGAAGAACAGAAATGTCTCTTGGATGATAAGACTCAGCTCATCCATCTCTAGGTTCTTCTTTCTCTGAGTCACGTGTCATTAACGCTCCGGCTGACGATGCCTTCATAGAACAGTTGTAGGATGATGCAAGGCGTGTGAAAACGCTGCGTTTGTTGTCTGGTTCCACATCTGGTTCACTTTCTGCTCTCGCTGATGATTTCTTTGGCTTAAAGACGCGTTGTTTTGAAACAGAGGTGATGAGGTGTCGCCGCTAATGTCCAACAACCAGGAGTCGTCGTAAAAAGGTCACTTTCAGAAGTGAAATCCACTTTTTACACTTCAAAACCACTAGATCCTTCCCTTCCCATAATTAAACTCAATATTGTCTTATATAACAACCCCCCTGCCTGGTGAATGGCCTCAGAAAACCCCTCGAAGTCCGTAGTCCTCAGGCCCACAGCTACGCTACTTTGTGATGTCACACAAGTCGTTTTTCCGTGACTCGGCCAAAGCTCCCGCGGAGCCGCCGCCGACATCATACAAGTGTTTTCTGGGAGTGGATTAAATAGGCTGCGACGTGTGAAATGAACAAAGTGCCAGCCTCGTTCCACACATCTGGATCAATGTTCACGTCTCGGCTCCGCTCGGCAAATCTAAAAGGTCTGTTAGCATGTTAGCATAGCATAGCATTAGTCCTCCTGATCAGAGAGGCCATGGACGAAAACAAAAAGGATGAAGACATTAAAATATAGAGACCAAACAATGGTAAGAGGCTTATTTTCTAGTGTAAAACACTAAACTTGTATCTTGGTTACGGATATTGTAGAAATTCTCAATTCAGGAGACGTCAATCAGCACATGGGTGGCCTGAATGAAGAATAGACCCTGAACATTTACATGAAACTCAAGGAAAAACCAAGAATAGGTGGAGTAAAACAAAGTCTGGGTCCTCAGACCTTTATCAAGAGGTTTTCTACTTGGAAAACTACCTTCAACAGGTAGATTTCTACCTTCAAAACTACTTTTATTGGACAGTTTCCTGCCTGACAAACTATATTTCGATCCTCAGACCTTCATCAGGTGGTTTTCTACCTGGAAACCAATGGTCCAGTCCTCAGACCTCAGAAGTTTTCTACTTGAAAAACTACCTTTATCAGGTAGTTTACGACCTGTAAAACAATGTTTCAGTGAAAACTACCTTCAACAGGTAGATTTCTACCTTGAAAACTACTTTTATTGGACAGTTTCCTGCCTGACAAACTATATTTCGATACTTCTACCTAGAAAACTACCTTCATCAGGTGGTTTTCAACCTTCATGAGGTAGTTTTCTACCTGGAAACCAACGTTCCAGTCCTCAAACCATCATCAGGTAGATTTTTACCTTGAAATCTACTTTTATTGGACAGTTTTCTGCCTGACAAACAATATTTATCTACCTGGAAACATTGTAGAATGAAATACTGAAAACACAGAAACATTATTTTTCAGGTAGAAATCTACCTTAATCAGGGAGTTTTCTACCTGGAAAACAACATTTCTGTCCTCAGACCTTCAACAGGTAGATTTCTACCTTGAAAACTACTTTTATTGGACAGTTTCCTGCCTGACAAACTATATTTCGATCCTCAGACCTTCATCAAGAGGTTTTCTACCTATAAAACTACCTTCAACAGTGAGTTTTATAGATGTAAAAACTACCTTGTAGTTTTATACCTGGTGAGACTAATTAACTAGTGAAAACTACCTGATGAAGGTGAATCATTGTTCTATTAAACCCATTTTTTTGCCAGTGATTTTCTGTTAGTTCTAAAGAAGACGTGACCAGATTATTTAAACTTTTATTCCCTTTCCCATCTCATGTTTGACATGTTCTGTAAGGTATTGGGAACGATATCTTCTATTTTCTGGCTCTAAAAAAGATCAGATTCCACAAAATAAACCGAGTTTTCCCCCGTGTTCCATGCTTCTAGTCATATTCTCCTACATGGCCAGAAATAAAGACCATACCTGCAGTCACATAGCTTTTGATTATCACGACAGTCGAGGTGCTATAAAAATATATAATGCTTCAAAATGTTCAGTACACAGAGGAGAAACTCATTAATATTAATGAGGCAGACACAAAACAACCTGTTATTTCTAGAGCTGCAGGCAGAAGCTCGACAGAGAAACTGTACGCAGATTATTTTTGGTTCTGTCAAAACTTCAGATACGACCCAGGAAAAGTCTCCAGTATTAAAGGATGAATCAGCCTGAATCATAAAGCAAGTCCTCAGCAGAAACCCGAGAGGTCATGTATGTTATGTATGAGTTAGCAGCAGGAAACTAATCAAATTCTAACAGGAAAAAAGCAGCACTCGCACCAGATCTTCTGCTTATTACTTCCCTCTGGTTTAGAATAAGTGGAGTGTGTGTGGATTCGCTGACTGATGCCTGGAGAAGTTTTCTTAAAGCTCAGCTACGTCAGAACGTCCTCGGCTGCGTTTTTGGGAGTAAATGTCGAAAATAAATCCAAGAACTTTGACTTTTAGAACATACAAACACAGTCGGGAACTACAAGTGTCTTATTGTTCAGGCGACGGCGAGAAAGTGACACTTTTACTTCGGCGATTACTCTACAGCCGCCATAAAGGGGCGGGGCTACAGGGGCTACCTCCTCGAATCTGATTGGCTCCTGAAGTGGCCCTGTTCTGTCAATCAACCAGAGAATTCAGTATTTTAACCTGGCTAACACCAGACATCATATCAATGTAGCAACGTAGCTTATAGCTAATCGTACCAAACATACCCGATGACGATAAAATCATTTAGCGCTAAAAGTTGCTCATTGCTCAAGATAAACTTAGGTTCTAAATTATTTAGAACACGTTCTAGAGATGCATGGAAAGGTAAATAACCGTCTGCCGCCATGTTGGACTCACAGTTATCAACAAAGACGCAAAAGAATTTGCGTGAGTATAATCAGGCTAAGTAAGATGTGTATATTAACTGAAAACGTTAGTTTAGATGATTTTAAACCTTCTGTGTTTGTGTGTAAGTGATGGAAAAAAAAATGCCTCGCATCATCAAAGAACACAATTCGGTGCTACCATGTTTGTAGTCCTTTTCTCCCAAGTTCCGTCGTACGCAGCATAAAAAGCTGAGGCTGCTTGTTGTCACTCGACCTCTTCAGGAACTGGCTTTAACATTTTTCAGAAAATAACTACTCAGGCTTCTGTTTGAGTGTAATTTCAGGATATTTGAGGCTGGATCCAGGACACCAGCTTAGATTTTTGGACTGTCCCAAATTTTTTCGGGACATCTGGTCACTGTAGGAATGCACCATTACAAAGATTCTACTAATCATGTAATGTTTTATTTGTGTTTAACTGTCCAAATGGACCATTAGTGAACCCTGTACTTGGTCCCTGAATTCAACATATGGCCTGTTATTGGGCTCCTGTTCCAGAAACGTCGGGTTCACTCGGGGGCAGGGAGCTAACGGCGTGATTCAAGGTGGCCTGGCTGTGAGTCCTGGGTCGATATCGATGGACGGAGACAGACGGATGATAAGAAAATGATAAAAGAAGTTGAGTAAAACGGGAGGCAGACATCTGATTTACTGATCCGGGCAAACAATGAAAGGTTCCTCTCATAGGCTCATTATACGAGCCACGGACAGACTGATCGATTTACGCTTTATTAGTCACGAGCTGAAACTTCCACAGTGAGTGTAAGGTTTCGGAGAATGTGAGAACGCAGCTGGCGTTCCGCGGGGTAACAAACCCAAACCCGGATCAAAGGTTACCGCTTCTCTGCAGATGTTTTAACGAGCCAGCTCTGAAAACATCTGCCCGTGTCGTTCAGTTATAACCAGTGATTAAAAGCTTCCAATTGAGCTACAACCGGGTCTGTAACGAGCCCCTCGGTGCCTGGTTGATGCCGTGAGGGTCAACCTCTGAAATCCTTCTTTCACATTCCCATCAAGACACATTTTACATCAGGAACGTAATAAAAGGGAATAAAATGCATTTAAAAATTGGATTAACCCATTTAAACCTATGAGCCTTTAGTCATTTCATACTAAAATAAAAAAACTAGAGGTCATTTTATTTAGAATTATTATGATTTTCAACCCTTTGATCATTCAAGTCTTTAAAATAATCCCCCAAAAATAATTTTATACGTGCCATATAACATATAACAGCTATTTTCTGCAAAGAAAAGAGTACAAAATGGATGCATGAAATCTTTAAATTAGTTTATATTAGTTAAAACACACAAGTTGTTGTATTTTAAGCTGTGGAGGATGGTTTTAGCAGAAGAGTTTCCATCCTGATCATCTCCTGATCTTATTTATTTATATTTATTTGGATTTTCTCTCTTTATTAAGGTGCATGTCTTGGTTTTTGGAGGTGGGGGGAGGGGAAGTGTCACTTTCTCTGTATCTAACATCTTTTGTGTTATTTACTCTGTTCAGTCTCAGTTAATCAATACATTTTTGATTCTGTTTCCCTGCTCTATGCTGTAATTAGCCTTCTATTCTGTTCACACAACATCTGTTGCACGTCTGTCCTCCGGTTGCTTAAATTTCTTCCCCATTAAAGGTTCTTCTTTCCCTTATTAGAATCAAAGGCAGAGGATGTTGCTGTACAGACTCTAAAGGCCCCGAGGCTTCTCTATATAAATAAACTTCACTTGACAGCACAACAGCTGCTGCAGCATCGGAGGACGTATACATTAAAAGCAGAATCACACTCTCCGGTTCCGGTTCTAGGTTTTCATCACCACGACGTCCCGATTTGGGACATCAGCCTCTCTCCACACCCTCCTGTCAGCACATAATGATCCAGACTGACACAGGATATCTCTGACATACTGAGATGAGCATGGGCTAATGGTGCGCTAACCCAAACGGGGATACACGGATGCATCGGCAGTTATCTCCTTTTCAAAGTGTGGTTGACGTTTGAAGGTTGATTAAATCATTTGTTTCAGAATTAGTCGCTCTAAATAAGTGGTATTAACCTTTGTTTTCTTTGGCTGCTGCTTCACTGAGTTTTTATTGTAGGGGAATAATAGTTTCACCATTAAACTCCCCAGGGTCTTAGCTTTCATATGAGATGCTAATTGTCTGTGTAGCATGACGTATCAGAGAGCTAGCGATGGAAATGTGCAGAGTGAGTTGAGAGGTTTTAGGTAGAAACTTGTCCATTCCCCTCCCCCGCAGCTTATTCCACTTCTCTGATGTCCGTAAATGACGTCGTTAAGCAACACGTCGTAAATTAAATACCAAGCGCTCATAGTTTCACCAAAGCTAAACACGTAGCTTTCATTTGCGAGGTAATGGGAACAAGATGTAGACAAACTATTGACATATTATCACCTTTTATGTCGACGCAGCAAACCTGTTAGCAACTAGCTGCCCATTGACAATATATGGGGAAACATCAGGATTTATTTGGAGTCATGTTTCTGCTTATTCAACACATTTAAACTACCAACTATAAAAACACAGCAAGCATACAACCAAGCTATGAAGGTACGAGATATCACCACCAGGTGGCACCAAACCTGTTTTGAGAGTTACAAAACAGATAATTCAAAGCAATCCAGAAACCAGGATGTAGTCCTGATTATTACCAAAATTTAATCATCCATTCTTGGCACCATTCCCAACTTTTGCGAGAAGTTTGACAAAAATCTGGCCCAAACTTTTTGAGAAATCTTGCTAACAAACAGACAGATTAGCGGAGGTAGTAAAATAATGGTTCTCTAAGCTCCTCATGAGGTTTTAATGACTTTATAAGCTAAGGTTGATGATTAACCTGATTGGTGATTAACATATTAGCAAAGCATTTGCTAACAATTAAAGTTTTATTGGTTTTTGTTGTCAAAATTACAAAGAAAAGCCTGATTTAAACCGGCTAGCTAACCACCTTAAATAGGGTAATAGTTAGCATGACTGTAGCTGGTAGTAGGTGGCTGAAAAACAAAAAATAAAACATCATGGTGCAGAGAATAGTGGTTCTCTTTTCCTAAAGCAGGAGGATGTATCCTCATGAGGTGTTAATGACATTATGAGCTAACGTTGATTAAATCTGACCCATATTTTTCATTTTGGCGTTAACGTAGTAAAATGTCAAACACAGAGCTGGAAAAGAGCTTCAAAATGACATGAGGAGCATCTCTCAAAGCCTTATATTAAACGAGATATGACCAAAGTCAGACAGTCACACTGATCAGTTCAAACCTCATTAGCGTGAATCTCCCTCGATAGAGATCAGAGACCGGAGCGATTTCAGTTCCACGGGTTTCTTATGTGACCGAATCAGCACGCCAGATTCCATTATCTCTGACAAAAGTATGATGGATCGACCTGGACTTCCTCCTCTGGCCACGGGCTCACGTCGCTGCCGCCGCGGCGTCCAGACTGAGGGTATTATATGTGAATAGCTGTGGTTGCTGCCATCTGCCTCGGCTCCTCTTCAGGACGCCGGCTGCCAATCGCCGGGCGTGTTAAACGACATCAGGGATGTTTCAGGAGCCCCGAGTTCCCATCATCCTTTTGGCTGGTGCGCTTCCAGACCGTCCGACACCATCGTAATAGGTGAGTCAACAAACCAACGACCTGAACCGGCAGCTCTCGCGGAGCGCCAGTTGGTTCCGGTCTTGCGGGGAACCCTGAGAGACCCGAATCAGGAACCTGGTCAATTAGAGGCAGAGATTAATGGCGAGTCATGCCGGTGATAAAGCTCGTCCTCTGGACTGGAGTCCACCAACAGATGGGGCCCAGATGAGACCGGTGGACTTTTAATGGTCTCCAAGAAACACTAGACTCAATTAGGCCTCAAAATGCAACAGACCAAGACCAGACCTGCTGCTCAGACCACTGACTCTAGCAGGAGCTTTAACTGGTCGTGACGTCTGACCTTTTGACTGTCTTTAACTTCATGTTAACCTAGGATCACGTATTTTGAAATTTATACGACTAATACTACAATTAATTACAAATTAATGCAAGAAATGATCTTTTATGCCATAAAATGTCATGATTTTTTGTTTCTGCAGCAGTACAGTACATGTTGATGCAGTAACGTGCCCTCTAAGAGCCAAAATGCAAGATAAAGTGCTCTTCAGGAGCCAAAGGAGTGCTAAAGTGCCCTCTATGAGTAAAAATATGTGCAAAAGTGGCCTCTTGGGAGCCAAAACACATAATAAAGTAACCTCCAGGAGCCAAAACGTGTGCTAAAGTGCCCCCTTCGAGCAAAAACATGTGCTAAAGTACCTTATTGGAGTCAAGATGTGTGCTAAAGTGTCCTCTTTGGAGCTAAAACACATACTAAAGTGACCTCCAAGAGCCAAATTGTGTGCCTAAGTACCCTCTAGCAGGTGTTAGCCAAAATGCATGCTAAAATACCCTCTAGGAGCCAAAATGTGTGCTAAAGTTCCTTACACAAGAAAAAACATGTGCTAAAGTGTCCTCCAGGAGACAAATTGTGTGCCTAAGTATCCTCTTGGGAGCCAAAACTTGTGCTAAAGTATCCTCTAGCAGCCAAAATGCATACTATAGCAACCTCTAGTAGCCGCAATGTGTGCTAAAGTGCCCTCTAGGAGCAAAAACTTGCACTAAAGTGCCCTCTTGGGAGCCAAAACACATACTAAAGTGACCTCCAGTTGCCAAAACGTGCTAAAGAACCTTATTGGAGTCAAGATGTGTGCTAAAGTGTCGTCTTTGGAGCTAAAACACATACTAAAACAACCTCTAGGAGCCAAAACGTGTGCTTAAGTGCCCCCTAGGAGCGAAAATTAGCTAAAGTGCCCTCTAGGAGGCAAAACATGTTGAAGTTTCCTCTCGGGAACCAAAATGCATACTATAGCAACCTCTAGTAGCTGAAATATGTGTGAACGTGTCCTCTAGCAGCCAAAATCCATGCTAAAGTGCCCTCTAGAGCGGTGAAGACATGCCATATGTCCCTTTATCCCTCCCCTTCCTTCTAAAAGTCTGTTCATGCTGCTGTACTGGTGTAAACTCGATCTAGAAACATCAAACCTCCCAAAGACGTGACGTTGTCAGATCAGACTGGACCAGGAAGAGCTGATCCGAACATGATCCACTTTAAAACCCAACACTACAAAACTAAAAGCAGCGAGGAGCACCAACGCTGACGCTGACAGACGGATATTTGCATCTAAAACACTACGATTCTGTTTTTTTGTTGCTTCATACCCTTTGCTGAGGTCGCTACACACACACACACACACACACACAAAGTGAAAGTGCACAGTCATCCGTATTCCAGGGAAGCGCTCTGTGGTTTGCTAATGATGTCTGCCTATAATGTGGAGGATTAGTGTTGCGAGGCTTTAATATTTTCTGCTGAATGAGCCACTTCTTCTAACCTGCTCCACCCAGCCTGCTGCTCTCTGGTTCCAGCAGGATTCTTGTGAGAAAAGAGAAAATAATAAAATAAAAAGAACACTCCAAGTCAAAAAGCCGGCGTCTTAATTCCTTTGGATGTCTGCACAATTGTGAGAAAGAGCTCTGTCAGAGGGAGAGAGGTTTTACATGCGAGACGGATTTTACTGTTCTTTTTTTTTCCAGTGGTGACGGAAGGTGTGAAAAGCTGCAGACGGAGTTTAATCCACAGCGTTTAGACGCGATCAGATCAACGAGCCAGAAATCCAGCAGACGCACAGAAACACTGACAATCAATGAGGGAAAAAGGTTTGGAGTCAAATAACTGACATTTAACGGGATAAAATCATTGATTTTATTGTGAAACTCATTCTTTTTTGCATTCAATATACGTCCAAAGGACATTTTGTTACGTCCTGGGTGGATTTTGTATAAAAATAAATCAAGTTTTAGTGTTTTTTGTTGTTAAAATTACAAAGAAAAGGCCATTTTAAACTGGCTAAGTAGCCATGTTAAATGGGGCAACAACTAGCATGATTGTAGCTAGCAGTAGGTGGTTAGCTAACCGGCAGTAGTTAAGGAGCATTGGTAGATAGCTAACTAGCAGTAGGTAGCTAGTTAACTAGCAGTAGCTGGTTAGCTAACTGGCAGTAGCTGGAAAGCTAACTGGCAGTAGTTAACGGATATTGGTAGCTAGCTAATTGGCAGTAGGTAGTTAGCTAGCTAACTCTCAGTAGGTGGCTAGTTAACTGGCAGTAGTTAACGGATATTGGTAGCTAGCTAATTGGCAGTAGGTAGTTAGCTAGCTAACTCTCAGTAGGTGGCTAGTTAACTGGCAGTAGTTAATGGGCATTGGTAGCTAGCTAGGTGGCTAGTTAACTGGCAGTAGTTGGTAGCTAGCTTACTAGCAGTAGATGGCTAGCTAGCATTTACCGGTAATGTTATGAATAATAATAATAAATGTATTTATAATGGGCTTTTACAAGTATTGATAACGTTAGCCAGCCAAAAGACATCGCTAGGCTAACTGGGCTAACATCCAGGGCTAAAGTTCATGCACTTAAGGTAATCTGTCCATCTGTCGACCATGTTTTACTGCTTTATTTTGAAAATCCGTCCACATATAGTCATGGGAGAGGATTAAAAAAGCTGTGACTTTTCAAAATTCAACCTTTTTGTATTAATGCGGGATGATCGCGTGGTATAAATGTGACTGTAACAGTAAGGAGGTCAAAGGTCAGTCTCATTTACATATTGTTCCAAGTGAGAGCTAATTAGAGCAAAGCAGAGGAGGGAGAACGGGGCTATTAATTAATAACTGCACTGTTCTTCATCATGCTAAGCCTTCTGGGTAATCAGAGCTGAGCCCCCTTCAGTCTGGGAATCAGTTATATGAATTTAAATCTTGTAAGAATGGAAGCTGGACATGTGATGGTATAAATGGACAAAGGTCAGAGGTCAAAGCCATATGTTGTACTTTCCTTGCATTGTCTCAAGGCAGCTGACCATTAGAAATAGGAACAAATGGTGGTCTAGTATGACCAAATAGAGATAATAGGGAAATAGAGAAAGGTTTGACCAGGTAAGAAAAGTATTTCAGGAAGAAACTGGTAAAAATGGCCAAAGGGGTCAAAAAAGCCTGCAGCCCAGGTCAGAGGTCAAAGCCAGATGTTTGCCCAGATGTTTCTTTACATTGTCTCACAGCAGCTGACCATCAGAAATAAGGAAATAGAGAAAAGTTTGACCAGGTAAGAAAAGTATATAAGGACGAAGGTGGTAAAAATGGTCAAAAAGACTAAAAAGGCCTCCAGCCCAGGTCAGAGGTCAACAGATGTTTGCCCAGATGTTTCTTGACATTGTCTCAGCAGCTGACCATTAGAAATAGGAACAAATGTTGGCGTCTTTGACCAAACAGAGAAGGGTCTGACCAGGTAAAGGCCAATTCTAAAGGAGATAAGTGATAATTCTGAATCATTCAGCGTCTACAGACGCTATCAGGTCGTTTTTTTTTAAATAAAACTCTTCGTGCACGAACAGGAAACAACATGAGTTAAATATTTGTAGTGTTTTGCTGCTGTTAGTGGAGGACTGCCGTAAAAAACAGAGAGAAAAGCGAGATGGCGTTTAATGCGGGTAGATTATGCTGCTGCTGTGTCTGAGCTTCCAAGCAGCTGCTCCGTTGGCTCCGGTCCACTCGGCCTGGACCGGCGGCGACCCACCGGTTAGAGGAAAAACCCAAAAAAAACAGCCCCGCGACCCCGACCGGCGCGGCTCCACGTCCCAAACGGGGAGGAAACATGTGTCCGAGGGGGGAAGAAGTAAATCAGACTCATCTGCTGCTACCGGCGACGGCTCCGCGCCGAGGACGCTCAGCTCCAGGTGCTGCGGTAGGTGGTCGCTGGCCGGCGGCCAGGATTCACAGCTTGGGTTTGTTAATGTGCAGCCAGAAGTTTAAAGAGGAGGAGGAGGAGGAGGAGGAGGAGGAGGAGGAGGAGGAGGAGGAGGAGGAGGAGGAAGAGGAGGAGGAGGAGGAGGACGAGGAGGAGGAAGAGGAGGAAGAGGAGGAGGAGGACGAGGAGGAGGAGGAGGAGGAAGAGGAGGAGGAGGAGGAGGGTCAGAGAATAACTTCAGTTTCAGATGATACTGTTTCAGATAAACGTCCGTTATGTCTCCATCGTCCATGTCTTCCTACGTTAAACCTCTATTCTGTAGACCAGGGGTCTCCAACCCTGGTCCTGGTGAAACATTAAGAAAAGGGTTGAACATGCTTTTATTCTGAAAAACTAGTGGCTTTTGACCTGGAGATCTACTGGTCCTCAGTAGATCTCCAGGACCAGGGTTGGTCTACCCCTGGTGTAGATGGTCGACAGCAACTGCAATGGTCAAAAAGACGTCTAAAAACCCCCAAAAAACCCCCAAAGATCATTGTTAATATTTCACTATTCTATCAGTATGACCTCTAACAGATGATGGTTTAATTAGGATAAGCCACTAGTTTTTCAGAATAAAAGCATAGTGAAATATTAACAATGATTGTTGGGATTTTTTCATTTTTTGGACGTTTTTTTTACCATTGCTGTTGCTGTCGACCATCTACACCAGGGGTCTCAACCCTGGTCCTGGAGATCTACTGAGGGTCCAGGTTTTGGTTCTAACCAAACAGGAACACACCTGATTCTACTGATGAAGCCCCATAGAAGGACCCTAATGGTTGATTAAAAACCTGGACCCTCAGTAGATCTCCAGGTCCAGGGTTGGAGACCCCTGGTGTAGATGGTCGACAGCAACAGCAATGGTCAAAAAGACGTCTAAAAACCAGCAAAATCCCAACAAGCATTGTTAATATTTCACTATGCTTTTATTCTGAAAAACTAGTGGCTTATCCTAATTAAACCATCAGCTGTTAGAGGTCAGGACCCATTCTACTAAATACTGATAGAATAGTGAAATATTAACAATGATTGTTGGGATTTTTTCGTTTTTTGGACGTCTTTTTGACCATTGCTGTTGCTGTCGACCATCTACACCAGGGGTCTCCAACCCTGGTCCTGGAGATCTACTGTGGTCCAGGTTTTGGTTCCAACCAAACAGGAACACACCTGATTCTACTAATGAAGCTCCATAGAAGGACCCTAATGGTTGATTAGGTTTTTTTTTGCCAGTTTTCTGTGTTTTTGAATGTGTTTTTATGTGTGTTTGCTGAGTCTTTGTGTGTTTTTCCATGTATTTTAGTCTATTTGAATGTGTTTTTTGTCTATTTGAATGTGTTTTTGTGAGTTTCCTTAGTTTTTCCATGTGTGTTTGAGTGTATATTTGTGAAGTTTTGCATGTTTTTGTCGATTTGAGTGTTTTTTTTTATGAGTTTCCTTAGTCTTTGCATGTGTTTCAGTGCATATTTGTGTATTTTTCTGTGTATTTCAGTTTGTTTTTGCATGTTTTTGTAGTTTGCTGAGTCTTTGTGTGTGTTTTCGCATGTGTTTCTGTCTATTTGAGTGTGTTTTAGTGTGTTTTTGTGTGTGTGTGTGTGTGTGTGTGTATGAGTATATGTTTGTGTGTTTTTCAGTGTTTTTGCACATGTTTTTTGAGTCTTTGCATGTGTTTGAGTATGTTTCTTTAGTCTTTGTTTGTGTGTTTTTGCGTGTTTTTGTCTATTTGAGTGTGTTTGAGTGTGTTTTTGTGAGTTTCCTTAGTCTTTGCATGTGTGTGTGTGTTAGTGTGTGTGTATAAGTGTGTGTTTGTGTGTGTGTTGAGTTGTTTCCTTCCCTTTACGCCCACGCTATAAGCGACCATGCTTCCTTAATGTCGTGTTTCCCAAGCTGGACCCTCTGGTCGGAGCAGGTGCTGGATCAATAGGCTTAGTCCAGGGACTGAGACAAAGACACACACACACACACACACACACACACACACACACACACACACACACACACACACACTAAATGCTTGCCGTGCTGCAGCAGCTCGTCCGTAGTGACCACAGCGTCACATATTGGACTCAGCTGTTTTCTGGCTGGTTTCACTTTAAGTGACCAGATAAATAAACTTTTATTTATTTATTTATTCATTTTTTTCGAGGCGTTGAACTCAACACGTGGTGTTAAAGGTCACCGGAGTTCAGCCGACCTTCTTCCTTCCTGGCTCCTTAACGTTGTTTTTCTAACAGAAGTCTGCTTCCACTACAGCTGGCCTCCGAAAAAAAACAGAAAAAACATAAACTGTTCCGTGAAACATGTGAAACCAGTTGTGAAAACTCATTCTGGCAGGTTTCTGCTGCTGGGACACTTTCAGAACGATTCTCTGATTTTACCCGAGAGGATTCTGTAAATTCATCCTCTTCTCTTATTCTGGAGTGTTGGAAATAAACGTCTGGATTCTGACACGTATCAGGAGGAAATGATGCAATAAATGAATAAAGTTTATATTAAAAGCTGCGTATTGTCTCTAATAACAGGTGGAAATATCTTGTTTTTAGTCCAATATCCAGTAGAATCATCTTATTCCACTGGTAGATGCAGTCATTTATATTATTTCAAGTGTTTTATCTTGATTTAAGTCAATTTAATCTGTTTTTAAAAGGTTAAATTAACTTAAATCAGGAAATAAACTTGAAATAAGTCAATTTATCAACCAGAGGTCGAGATAATTCTACTCACATTTGGACTAATTCTACCAAAAAGACTTTTACCTTTAGATGAATAAATGAACAGTATTTATATGTTTATCTAGATATAGAACCTCATTATTTGGCTTATTTTTCAATTGTGGTCTTGTTTTAAGAAATTAAATTTAACATTTTCTTTTAAAATAGATTAAATTGACTAAAATCAATAATAAAATTAGATAATTCTACTCAATATTAGAATAATTGGACCAAAAACTGGATATTTTCAGTGTAGAAAATAAGATTTTAACATATTTTTTATTATAAAATCTGCCACATGTCTTAAAAAGCTTAATACACACATTCCATGTTCAGAAACTGAGCCTAAAAAACAGGATGTATGTGAAGTTGTGATGTCACAAATAAGTATTCAGTCATTTAAATATCAGCCAATCAGAGTGAAAAGTGCGAAAATTATTGACATTTAATTTTTTGTTTGTATTATTATTTATTTTTTTATTATTTTATATATTTTTATATTATTATTTATTATTATTTATTTTATTATTCATTTTATTATTATTCTATATATTATTTTATACCTTTTTATAATAGTATTTATTGTTATTATTATTATTATTATTTTATATGTTTTATAATATTTATTTTAGTAATATTGTATATATTTTATAATATTATTTATTTTATTATTATATTATATTTCTTATAATATTATTTATTATTATTTATTTTATTAGTATTTTATATTTCTTATAATATTATTTATTTTATTATTATTTCATATATTTGTAATAATATTATTTATTATATTTTTTTATTTTCTTTGATTTATTTCCTACATTATTATTCCACTTTCTTTTTTAAATATAGACACATCTCTGTCTTTATTTTTATATTATACCACAGGATTTAATTACACCTTATTATACACACACACACACACACACACTCACACTGATTGTGAACTCCCTCCTTCCACATGTAAATATTAATATTATAATAATAGTTGTTGCTGCTACAGTAGATGTTAAACTACATAAAGATGATACTCTCTTCTTCTAACCACTAACACACGTCTTCTTAGAGGATCTAAAACGTGCAACAATAGAAACAGCAGCTAAAATCCCAGCGACAGAGTCAGAACTGAGCGTCAGTGTTTAACGGCCGGAGGCCGACGCCAGGACCAGACCGACGCTGCATAAACACCCGGTCGGCTCCAGTTAGAGTGAAGGCTAATTATCTCCCAGTGACGACAATCAGCGGTTACGCAGCCCGACGCTCGTTAGCCAAACGACACCGCGCCGGCGGCCGTTAAACACGCGTTATTGGACGTGGCACCGGTCAAAACACGGGAAGAGTCGGACGTTTCACGGCTCTAACGCTGTTTGTTCTTCTGGTCAAAGTGGTAAAGTTGTTAAGTTAAGTTATAATAATTATAATAATTATAATAATTATTATTGGCTGCAGACACAGGAACAGGTAAACCCTACATTACTGAGTGTTTCCAAGGACTTTATATTCCTTTTTATAAAAAGCTGTGATATAAAATACATGTTTTTACAGTTAGGCATGAAAAGGGGGCTTTTATTTTGAAGGGCATACAATTTATGAGGTCACATGGCCAGGATATCCCTATTGCTGATAGACATCATAATTCATCATTATTTTTATTGCATAATGTTGCTTTATGGCAACAATTACTTTGTCTTATTTTTTCAAAAAAGTTGTGATATAAAATACATGTTTTTACAGTTAGGCGTGAAAAGGGGGCTTTTATTTTGAAGGGCATACAATTTATGAGGTCACATGACCAGGATATCCCTATTGCTGATGGACATCATAACAGAATGTGTGATTTATTTTTATTGCATAATGTTGCTTTATGGCAACAATTACTTTATCTTTGTTTCTCTAAAAAAGTTGTGATATAAAATCCATGTTTTTACAGTTAGGCATGAAAATGGGGCTTTTATTTTGAAAGACGTGCAATTTATGAGGTCATGAAGTAATGAGAGCTTCCAACACTTGGCAACAAGTACTTTATATTTGTTTTTCTAAAAAAAGCTGTGGCGTAAAATCTGTGTTTTTACAGTTAGGCGTGAAAAGGGGGCTTTTATTTTGAAGGGCATACAATTTATGAGGTCACATGACCAGGATATCCCTATTGCTGATGGACATCATAAAAGAATGTGCGATTTTTTTATTTATTTTTTATTGCAAATGTTGATTTATGGCAACAATTACTTTATCTTATTTTTTCTAAAAAGCTGTGATATAAAATCCATGTTTTTACAGTTAGGCATGAAAAAGAGGCTTTTATTTTGAAGGGCATAGAATTTATGAGGTCACATGACCAGGATATCCCTATTGCTCATGGACATTTAACATCACTGTCTCACAACTGAAGGGTGTCTTTTATTCAGAATTTTGGAAAATGTTCACTAAATAAAAAATAAAAATAAAAAGTTAATTTGTATTTAATTTTACATTTAATTAAATTTTGATATAAGTTGTTTTTTGTGTTCTGACTTTTCAAATTTGGCGGAAGAAGCAAAAACAAGAAAAAACAATCTGCAGGTGCTAGATATCACCACCAGGTGGCTCCAAACAATGGCGTCTGTTTGAAAGCCCATCGTTACCATCTGTTACCAAACAACAAAAAACTCAAAGTGATCCAGAAACCAGGATTTCTAACAGATCATGACCAAAATTTAATCATCTCTTCATGGCACCATTCCCAACATTCGCTGAAAATTTGCTGAAAATCCCACCAAAACTTTTTAAGTTATTTTGCTAACAAACAGACAGACAAACGCTGGTGAAAACATAAGATTCTTAGTGGAGGTAACGATTTTATAAGCTAATATTGATGGAATTTGACCCATAATTTTCATTTTAGGGTTAATATAGTACAAAATTAGGTGAAGATATGTTGATTTTGGTATAATTAGTCCAATATTGAATAGAGTTGGGTAAATAATTGATCTTATTTAAAGTTTTTTCCCTGATTTGGCTGAATTTCAAGCTTGTTTCTCTGATAGCTTAACATCCAGATGTTCAGGAGGTTTTTACCAGGAGCTGCATTTTCTCCAGATGTTTCCCCGTCTCCAAAACACATGGAGCTGCTGATTAAACCAGTAAAACACAGAATAAAGCGGTTTCACAGTAAAACAGTTTAGCATGCTACCCAGGCTAATGCTAACATTAGCGCTAAAGATCCAGATGTTGGATGACTAAAGGTCATAAGAAGCAAAACCTTGTTGTGAGTTTTTTTTTCTTGATTTTAGTCACTTTAATCTATATTTTTGAAGAAAATGTTAGTCTTGTTGACTCAACTAGACACAAATTGTCGTTTCCCAACGTCCCAAAGATAAATTGACTCAGAGCAGGTGAGAAGGAATTCAATTAATTTCAGTCGGTAAAATTGAATTTTCTTTTGGTTTTTTACTCCCAACGGCGTCAGCAGGTGATTGGGGAATGAAATTTCAATCACAGGTTTGTAATTTTGACGGCTAAACGGTGTCATGCTGTGTCTGTGGAGGAGAACGTCACATGAGGAACTCTCCAACGTATAGAATGTGATTTGTAGACTGGACCATAGAAACCATTAAGGAAACCAAGACCATGAACTTGATATTTATTTAAGTTTGGTTTCACTTTAATTTTTCCTTTTAGGTTGAAAATGTTAACACAAAGCCTGAAAAACCAAATCCATAAAGCAGCTAATTGTCTTAAAACAGAGATGCTCATATATTTGACTCGTTAAAAGTGCTAAGATGAAGCATGTGCTAGATGCTAATAGAGATGCTAACCTGTAACCTGCTGTAAATGGATAGAGGAGGATGAAATGTGAATATTTTGAGGTCATGTTCGGTCACAGTATGAATTATCCATCATTAATAGGCTACGATTTGGGTGTTACCAATGTTACCAACACATTCAAAGTGATCCAGAAACCAGGATTTCCAACAGATCATTACCAAAATTTGATCATCTGTTCGTGGTACCATTCCCAACATTCGCTGAAAATTTGACAGAAATCCCACCAAAACTTTTTAAGCTATTTTGCTAACAAACAGACAGACAAACGCCGGTGAAACCATAACATTCTTGGTGGAGGTAAAAGGACTATATCCAAGACACGACCAAGACCAGAGAGTATCAAAACCAATAATGTCAAATAATATGGGATAATGTCAAAAATAAAACATGCTAACATGCTATCAACTAGTTTTATATTTTAGGTG
>CM060474.1:21859980-21972480 GCA_030544235.1 Lepturacanthus savala
GAAAGAACGACAGGAATCAGAAAGATGTGAAGACTCAGGGTTTGATGGGCGACGCCTCAGAACCTCTGGGTGCTGGAGTCAAATCTCCAACGTCCCAAAGAGAAGGAAATAAATGGTGAAATATCAGCCTGAGACACAGCTTCATGCTAACTCACCACAACAAAGACCAAACACTAGGAGTGGGTATGTGAACGTGTGTGTGTGTGTGTGTGTGTGTGTGTGTGAGTGGGTGGTCGCTTCATCTGCCAGACATTATGAATTATAGACACATGCAGTGGTTTAATACAGCCGATAAAACAGGCTTTGCTTAAATATTGAAACAGAACCGTTTTATTAATGCTGTGTTCCCTTAAGTCAACACAATATTTTCCTAATGAAATGTTCTAACCTGTCTTAAACATTGTCAATGAGCCGTAAATAATTGAGGACACAGCTGATCTTGGTGGGGTTTTTGGCCTGAAAGACTTTTTTGGACTTTTTTTTGGACTTGGAACTAGAACGTTTAGAACAGGTGGTCCCCAGAGTGCTGGTATTTGACAGGGGGACCCCACAGTGTCAGATAAATGACTGCTATGTGTGTGTGTGTGTGTTTTGTGGCCTACCTATGATCTGGATGATCTGGGCCAGCAGGACTCCATCGGTGACGTCCTGACTCAGGTCCTTGATGAGCCGCTGACAGCCGGACTTGGCCAAGTAGTGGTTGGCCCAGTCTGTGTAAATCTGGAAAAGAAACAGGACAAACACGAGATTAGTGTGTGTGAAACAGACGTTTTCAAGGCTAAAGGCGAAAAGGAAAAATAAAGACACTGAAGAGGGCACTTTAGACATGTGTTATACAAATGACCACTGTAAAACACTTTTTAGCTCCAGAGAGAACACTTTAGCACATATTTTGGCTCCTAGAGGGCACTTTAGCATGCTTTTAGCTCATATAAGGCAATTTATCTTTCTTTTTAGCTCTCAAGAGGGCACTTGCTACCACATATTTTGGCTCCTAGAGGCCTAGAGGGCACTTTAGAGGCATATTGGCTCTTAGAGGGCACTTTAGCATGTACTTTATCTTCCAAGACAGCACTTTAGCATCCTTTTTGCCTCCCAAGAGAGCACTTTAACATCTTTTTTAGCTCCCAAGAGGGCACTTCAAGACACATTTTGGCTCCAAGAGAGCACCTAAGCACATGTTTTGGGTCCCAAGAGGGCACGTTAAAACACTTTATCTCCCAAGAGGGCATTACAACACACATTACTCCTAGAGGGCACTTTAGCCTCCTAGAGGCTAGATAAGCACACTTTTTAGCCCCCAAGAGGGCACTTTAACACCCATTTTGACTCCCAGGGGGCACTTTTTTGGCTCCTAGATGCCTAGAGTGCACTTTAGCTTCCAAGACAGCACTTTAACATGATTTTTAGCTCCCAAGAGGGCACTTTAGGACATGATTTGGTTCCCAAGAGGGCACTTTAAAACACTTTTAATCTTCCAAGAGGGCATTTCAACACACATTTTGGCTCCGAGAGGCTAGATAAGCACACCTTTAGCCCCCAAGAGGGCACGTTAACACCCATTTTGGCTTCCAGGGGGCACTTTAGCATGTTTTCAATGCCCCCCCTTGTGCACGCCACTGCTGTGTAAAGGTGTGTATGAAGTTTTACAGTTATTGTTGCAGTAGATCGCCTCTTCATCTGAGTTTGTGCATCATCAGACTGCAGACCGCCAGCTCGTTAACCACCACATTACGACCTAGTTAACGAGTTAACTCACAACAACAACAACAACAACAACAACAAAGACCTACTCAGACAACAATGACGTTTCTTTTCTTGACACAACGCCACGGTTTCTCTGTCCAACACAACAAAGCATCGTTGAATCCGGCTGCCAGGAAGCATCATTAGATGTCGTTAGGACGTTAAACGCCGACGCTTATTTAACCGTCGCACAGAACATTACAGAAAACAACAAGATGCATAAAATAAAAGCTGAAAGAACAGCTCCGCGGTGCAGGAGGAGAAGCGTTTGGCTCGTCCCGGGAGGTAGTTTCAGCCTTTAGGGACGTGGCTACGAGGTGGTAAATGTCCTGCCAGCAGCTGCTGTCCAAACACAGATCCCTGCACATCCAAACTAAACCAAACACTGATATTTCATCAGAGGGCACCAGGGAGAACTCACACCACTGAGTATATGATATTTTACCATAGGATTCATAATCCAGGGGAAAATCTAAATAGATCTACACACACATGTTGACTTCAAACATCATTAGCTCCAGTATTTAACACTTCACATAACTCATAGATGGATCAAATCCAAATGATGAAGCCTCTTCAGTGCAAAAGTATCTTTTATTTGGTCCCATTAGTCCAATATTGAGTAGAATTGTCTTATTCTATTGGCTGATTTGATTCGATTTGGTCTATTTGACCCATTGACCCAATCCTACCACCTTAACAAGTACAATATCTTGTTTTTTGGTGAATTTCTCCAATATTGAGTAGAATTGGTGACTTATTTCAAGTTCTTTTCCTGATTTGGCTTCTTGTTTTAAGCAACATTTTCTTGAAAAAGAGATTAAATTGACTAAAGTCAAAAAAAGACTTGAAATACAATAAATTTTCACACTTTTCTGTGGTGTAGCTTTAGTTATCTGTTTTTGTTGATTAACAGCTTCCTAACAAATCATTAAATTGACTAAAATCAAGAAACAAGACACCTTCTCTTCTTGTGGAGTACTAAATATTGGACTAATTGTAATAAATGCAGAAAAATCCCTTTAAATGAACCCGTTTTTCTCCTGAATGAAATCCCGATTGAGCCATTTGCTGCAACAGGTGGACCGACTCCTCTAAAAGCCGGAAAAAAGAGCTGCACGTCGGCTAATCTGTCGTATTGTCGCCTAAACCTCTTAACAGACGCTTTGTCTTTCAGCGGAGCCCATAAGCCGCCCGATAAGCGGCGCTTTGTCCAGACGTCGGACGGACGGATCCCCACAGCTGCTGCCGGTTCCATCCAAAGACGTGAGTCACGTCCCAGACCTCGGCCCCCGCGACGCATCGAATTCACTGGGAAGAGTCGGCTCTGTCGTCCTATTGGGCACAAGTGGTTTGGTTCTTTTCCACAAAGGGAAGTAGGAAATAGTGGCGTCTATCAGCAAACACCTGGTTTTATACACGACAGCAAAACCGTTTCTGACTGGAAACCACGACACACCTGAGAAGTTACGACTGGAATGAAGCTGAGGATATTCCCTCTGAGCCCGGGGATCGTTTCATACGAGACGAACAACCTTCTTACTGCTGGAGGTGAGAAAAACATCTGTAGCTGCAGATATAAAGACACTGGCAGCTGCCTGTTACCTTCACTGCTATCAGCCTTTCTTCAAAAGGTGAAAAAAATGGTACAATTCGTCCATTATTGAGTAGAAGTATCTCATTCCATTAGCAGATAATTTAGCTTAAGCCATTTTATACTTGATTTTAGTCGATTTGTTCTGTTTTTGAAGAAAATGTTGGAGAAAATCAGGAAAGAAACTTGAATTAGAGAATTTAATTTGGGTTAAAAACCAAACATTTAAGCCTGAAAATAAAAAAAATAAAACTCAACAAGTGGAAAATGTCTTGTATTTAGTACAATTAGTCCAATACAGAGTAGAATTATCTTATTCTAATCAATATTCGACTAATTGTACTAAATTTCCATTTGAGATCATTTGGAATAACCAACGATTTTCTTTCTTTCAGAATTTATATTCTTTTTTTCTTAAATATGACTAAATTGACCCAAAAACTTGAACTTAGCTCAATTTTTAACAAGTGAAATGTCTTGTATTTGGTACAATTAGTCCAATAAGGACTAATCTTCTTTTATTAGTAGATAATTTAGCTTGTTTCAACTTTCTTTCCTAAATCGGGTTAATTTGACCTGATTAAATTGATTGGAATTAAGATAAAAACTTACTAATTTAGCTTCTTAATATTGGATTAATTAAGATTCCACTCCTTGCGAACGGCTTGAGGAATGTTTGTAAAACTCTATGTTTCTCCTTTACATCTTTGTTCTTTTATTTGATATTTGAGTTTCCATGAATAAAAACAAGCAGTGTCTCATTTCCTGAAGAATTCCCTCATAAACTACAACATATTTCATAATGAAATAACCTTTTTTCTCCCTCATTTACCTCAAACACCACCCTCTCTCTCAATTAAAACCCGTCCCCTCCCCCGCTCGTTGCTTTTTCTTGGAATCTTGGAATCGGGACGTTGAAATGACGCCGCCTCTCAGAACTTTTTGTATCTGTTGTGGTTTCCTCCGACAAACTTTCTCCATGATTAGAAGTCGTAAAAGGAGACGTCATAGACAAACACGTTCGCTCGAAAAACAAATGCTAACCACATCCCACAAACACGGATGGACAAAGTGTGAGTGAAACTTGAAGTTATATTGTTCTTCTCTCCCTTCTTTGCCCTTGAAGGGTACAGGGACACAGAGTAAAAACTCGGCTCTACAGTGATTCTGGGAAACCAGGGGGAGCCTTTCAATCACTTCCTGACACATGTGGAGGAGAACGGCAGTCGCTCAGATACCTTTTGCGGAGGAGGCGTTCTGCAGCGGATGAATTCAATTTGTGGCCTGGATAGCAGCTGCCTGTGCATCTGGAGGGAGATGTTTCCAATAAGAGAGAATCTTCAGGGAGATTCGCCTGTCTAGTCCCATGGAGGTCGGACGGAATTTGATCTTTAGAGTTTGTTTGGATCAGAGGATTGGTTCAAGATGATTCAGCGACTGTTCATTGGGTTTGCAAACAGTTTTCATGCTACATGAGATAAAGTCTCCATATGGGAGTCTAAAAGATGGTGGTTCAACCCTAAAAACGTGGTATCAGACAGTCTTTTAACCCTCTTTTGCATGAAATATTACTTAGATATGGAAAAAAAATGTTTTCATTACTTAAAATGACCTAAATAATAGATATGTTAAAGAAGATATCGAAGAAAAAGTAGTTTTAGGACAGGATTGAAGTCAATGGGACTCCTTTAGGTTGTATACACTAGCAATTTAACATATTTGCATATTGTTGCCGTGGAAACAAATCTGATAAAAAAGAATATACTTTCAAAATTGAATTAAATGTAAAAAAAATATATGAATAAATAAGTTTACCCATCTTAGATAGAGTTAAATTTTTTATTTGGTGAAAATTTTCAAAAATTCTGAATAAAATAAAACCTTCAGTCCTGAGACAGTGATGATCACATGATGTCCATCAGCAATAGGGATATCCTGGTCATGTGACCTCATAGATTGTATGTCCTTCAAAATAAAAGCCCCCTTTTCAGGCCTAAGTGTAAAAACATAGATTTTATATCACGGCTTTTTAAGAAAATGAAGATAAAGTAATTGTTGCCATGGCAACACTATTCAACAGAGGGTTAAAAATTAATTATTTGACATTTAATGCCAATAAAATGGTGATTTTTGTAAAAAATGGACAAGAAACCAACAGGAACACACGTCGTACATTTAGAGGAACCTGATAAATGCTTTAAAATCTGTATTTTATCCACAATCACTTGGACTCAAACCAGTGGATCCTCCCAACGTGATGCTGCCAACTTCAGGAAACGATTTGTGATTTCACCAGAGCAGCGTGATGACTCTGCACTTTAAACTGGAATCCCATGATGGAATTTTATGACTTTTATAAAGTAGAGTAAAAGCACTCTATGATGAAATTGGGCAGGATGTCCCCCAAGGTTACACAGCTTTATTGTTTTTGCTCAATTCCTTTTTTTTCCCACACTCGAGTGCTGCAGCATCACATCTGCTTACATGACGGTTTCACTGCAAACGTTACGTAGAAAAGAGACGTTTTTACTCTGCAAGAAACATTCAAAGAATAAATTGACTTAATTCAACAAGGCTGGTGCTTCTCTTCTCACTTACATGTTTGATCTTTGTTTTTTAAGACGGTGTTAAGCTGTTTTTTCTTAAAATAAATCAAAATTGAGCCAAATCAGGAAATAAAAACCTTTAAATGAGCCGATATTAATCCAATATTGAGTAATTTACCATATTCCAGTGGTGGATTGGTGGCTTATTTTCTTATTTCCTTTTCCTGATTGGTTTTGTTTTAAGAAAACAAGACTAAAAACATGAAATTAGCTCAATTATCTACCAATAGAATGAGATAATTCACAATAATTTGAGCCTATATTGGACAAATTGCACCAAATACAAGACATTATCACTTGTTAAGATTTTTTGCTCTTGTTATCCATTAAATCCAATATTTAAATGCAGTTTAAGCTGAAATGATGAGTTGTATAAACGTCCTAAGGTTACACAGGTTCATTGCTTTTTGTTTGCATATTCTTGTTTTTTACTTCAACAGAAACGCTCCAACTCCATCTCAAGGAGCCAAAGTTGCCGGAGTAAATTCATTTCTGAGCAGCTGCGATGATGCTGAGTCACTTTATGTGTTTGTTTTGGTCGTTAGAACAGCGTGGGCTCCAAAAATTCACTTTTAAAAACTGAAACATATCAACTCCTTAGAAGAACTCCCTGCAGGGACATAATGAAGTTTCTCGCCAGAGCCATTTCTTGGTCATTTTACTAGAATATAAAGTGAGTGTGAGAAACAACTGATTCACATTTCTCCTGGTTAAAAACCGAGGGACTGAGTGACTCAGTGATGGACCTGCAGAAAGTGATGTTCAGGATGATTTTACACGTCGTAGCACCTTGTTTGAAGCTGGAGGTGTAGACCTGTCAGATCCAACCAGGTCTAAGACCCATGTCACCTGCCTTCGTCTCTTTGTTCTTGAACCATCTGACAGAGCACAAGCATCAAAGAAGAACTTGTTTTTTCCTTTTCTTTCATTTTTTTCTCCTTTGGAACCCTGCATCTGGTCTACCGAACCACTGATCCGTTCGTTTTACGACTCCTCTGTGGCACTCGGGAGTTCCAGTCCACTAGTCTGCACTCTCTCCTCTCTTTTGAAAAAAGGAAATCCATGTTATTACTGTATGAATTGAGTGCACAAACACCTTTCTTCTAGTTAAAAACCTAGGGAAACCACAACTGACTAATTTACCAACGGACCTGTTGAGCAACAAAAGAGAAAAGACGCTACGAAGACCGTCCTTCAAGGATTAAACGCAGCAAAAAAGTGAGTGTTTGAGGCTAATGTTTTAGACCCAGTGGGAGGATGTTCACACATCATACTATACTGATTGGAAGCTGGAACCATGTCAGTTCCAACCAGGTCTAAGACCCATGTCACCTGTCACCTGACTCTCTACCCCCCTTGATTCTTTTTTCGTAAATGTCTGGAACCGTTTCAGAACCACAGATCTGTTTTCGACTTCAGTCTTCAGAGTTTCAGTCTCTGCAATCTTCTCTCTCCTCTCTCTTGGAAAAAAACATGACTTTACTATTATATAAATTGAGTGCACACATTTCTTCTGGTTAAAAACCTAAGGAAAACATGACTGACTAACTCACCAATGGACCTGTTGCACAACAAAAAACAAAGATCGTCTTTAGAGTTGAAAAGCAGCAAAGAATGAGTCTTTGAGTCTGATGTTTTAGACCTGGTGGGAGGATGTTTATACATCGTACTATACTCATTTGATGCTGGAACCCTGAAGGTGTAGACTTGTCAATTCCAACCAGGTTTAAGACCTGTGTCACCTGTCACCTGTCATCTCTAGCCCCCTTCGTCTGTTTGTTCTCGAACCGTCTGACAAAGTATACGCAGCAAAGAAAAGCACCTAAAACCTGTTGTGCAACACAAGAGAAAGATGCTAAAAAGACCCTTTAGGGAAGAAAAGAAGCTGCTGTTTCTCAGCCTGATGTTCAGGATGTTTATACATTATACCACCTGGTTTAAAGCTGGAACCCTGAAGGTGTCGACCTGTCAGTTCCAACCAGGTCTAAGACCCGTGTCACCTGTCACCTCTCTAGCCCCTTTGTCTCTAAAACGACTGATTTACATTTTCTCTGGTAGAGAAAACATGAGTAAGTTGCCGGGGGACCTCCAAGGATGAGAAGCAGCAAAAAGGGCTGCTGTTTCTGACTTTGAGCCTGATGTTCAGGATGTTTTTTCACATCGTACCAACTCATTTGAAGCTGGAACCCTGAAGGTGTCGCCCTGTCAGTTCCAACCAGGTCTAAGACCCGTGTCACCTGCTTCTATCGCTGCCTTCGTCTCTTTGTTCTCGAACCTTCTGACAAAACAGGAAACAACAAGCATCAAAAAACACGACTGACTAACCCACGATGGACCTGTTGCACAACAAGGAAAGACGAGTGAGTCTTTGCGTCTAAAGTTCAGGATGTTAAGACAACGTACCACCTTGTTTGAAGCTTCCAACCAGGTCTAAGACCCTTATCACCTGCTTCTATCGCTGCCTTCGTCTCTTTGTTCTTGAATCATCTGACAAAGCAAAGTATCACAGAAAAACTTGTTTTTTCCTTTTCTTTCTTTTCTTTGGAACCCTGCATCTGGTCCACTGAACCACTGATCCGTTCACTTCACGACTCCTTAGTGGCACTCAGGAGTTTCAGTCTGCTAGTTTCCACTTGTCTATATATTATCATATTACATATATAAATAAGTGATTCACATTTCTTCTGACTAACTCCCTGATAGACCTGTTGCCCAAAAAAGAGAAAGACACCATGAAGATTGTCCTTTAGGGATGAAAAGCAACAAAAAAGTGAGTGTTTGCGTCTAAAGTTCAGGACGTTAATACATCGCAGCCCCTTGTTTGAAGCTGGAACCCTGAAGGTGTCGCCCTGTCAGTTCCAACCAGGTGTAAGACCCGTGTCACCTGTCTCCTGCCTCTATCGCCCCCTTCATCTCTTTGTTCTTTAACCATCTGACAAAGCGTGAGCATCAAAGAAAAACTAGTTATTTTTGGTGTCTAGACCCTCTGAACCGTTCACTTCACGACTCCTCGGTGGAGTTTCAACCCGCCGCTCTCTGCTTGTCTCTCTCCTGAATCCCAATCGCTACGACGACTGAGGCGAAACATCAGCAAATAACCCCACCTCCGGTGCTGCTGCTGCTGACTGAGACTAGTGACATCACAGAGAAACACACACACACACATGCTGGATGACTGGGATGAGACAACACACACACGCATGCATGTACTGTACATCCTGTAAATTACCCCAGCTGCTCAACCATAAGCACATACATGCACTGAATGAACCCCCTCCCCTCCCTCCCTCCTCCCTCCCTCCTTCCTCTTCCTTTCTATCGGCAGCCAGCATCAATCAGCAGAAGTCCAGCTTCTTTTATCCTCACTGATGTGAAGTATCTCCCTCTCCTTCTTCCTCTCTACCTGATCGGTCCCGGGATCCTCGGCTCGCTTTTCCTCGCCAGAGCAGCTCTTTACCCGGAGCAGGAAAAACTGCCTCCAACAGTCCTGATCACAATGCAGTGACTACAGCTACGCAGGTATTATTGGCAGGAGCTGCAGTGGCGCCCCGCGGCCTCAGGGGGGAGCCGGGCAAAAGGAGAAAAAAAGGAAGTGAAACTCTGCAGGACTCCGCTGTAGTTTCCTTCCTATTTATTAATGCGCTCCATTGAGTGAGTGTTAATGTATATAGACTATTTAATCAGGGCTCCATTCCAGAGCTGTCGGTCTAATAAATTGAGGGCTTGGTCGGACCCGTGGGTCCACAGTCAGTGGGAGGACGTTCAGCTGTGTAATGCCGTTTGAAGCCAGGCTCTAAAACCTCGACTTGGCACCGGCGGCGCTCCCGCATGCCTCCTAAATGTAATTAAGCACAACATAAAGCCGCATTAAACAAACAAGCGATGAGCTAACGGAATCGATAGCGCCGCGATGATGCGATCGAGGGATGATGAAGCACGGAGGAAGTTTAGAAGAAAAACACAAGCCGCAGAAACCCGACCTCAACAGAAAAACTGCTGCTCAGCTGCTCAGTTAATAATATTAATGGATTGTGTGTTTAGAGCACTTTAAAAGACAAAGAAACGCCAAAGGTCAACAACCACAAGACGCCAGAACCAATCAGAATACAGGGATAAATAAAAGGGATGCAGGTTGAATCAGGGACATGATATTCAGAGATAAATAAGAATAAAATGAATAATTAAACAACAGAGACCGAGGTTTAAAGGAGACACGTCTGAACCAGGATGGAAGGAGGCGGCAGAGGAACAGGTGGGTTTTAAGCTGCTTTAAACCCGGAAAGGAACTGACAGGTGATGCCTGGAAACAGCAGATACACCACAGAACCAAAAATAAGAAAAGAGAAGTCAGCATTTACAGGAGAGAGCATGTAGGACACTTTAAAATGGAACTTTTATGGCAGAGAGTTGGTTAACCAGTGATATTGAAGCTGTTTCCTCAATGGACATGGTCCTAACTTCTGTCTCAGTCCAGATTTCCAGAGTTTCAACTTCAGTTTGTCTGTTTGAAAGAGTAAAAGTGAGTTGGAAACTCCACAGCTGTGCATTCAATAGCAAATTCTAAAAGACCTAAACAGCCTTGCATCCTGTTCTTCTCGGGTCAGCAGAAGAGATAAATTGTTTAATCCCGGCGACGTCTCACAGTGAACATCTGCTGCAGGAGAAGGTACAAACCAGAGCTACAGTAACTGACAGGATGCTCGTCGCCGTCCAGCAGCATTATCAAAGCACCTGGAAGCCATTTCCACACTGTATAAACCTTTTTTTTTGGGATTTCCTGGGAGAAGTCGTCTCTGAAGCCGTCATTATCGAGCGAGGCCTCCCTCAGTTCCACCTAATCCTGAGGTAATAGCGTCGGGCAGCTTTCCAAGCGTGGCTTTGCTCCAATTTCGCCAAAAAAAAAAAAACACCCACCCAAGCGGGGGAAGGTTTACGATATACAAATTCTAAAGACTCAAAGTTTCCTTGGAGCTCGGGGATCAAAAATAACGGATTCATTTACGTGACGGGAACATTAGAAGCGGACAGTGATATGCAGGCTGCGAACGGGACGAGCCTGGGGAAGCCTTGTTGCCGTGCCAACTGTCAATCACGATGGCGTCTGGGTGTGTTTCACTGAGAAACGTGTGGCGATTACAAGAGAGATAAGACAGATTCTCACTAATCAAACGCAACCGAGCGAGAGGAGAGAAAACCCAAGAAAGAAATGACTGATTGATCTGAAAAAAAAAGGAAAACTCTGAGTTTTCTTTCCAAGAGAAACCTCCTTTGACTCCGGAGCCAAGGTCTTACTCACCGTTTCCTGAGAACTTATTAAGTGTGCATCACTGTTTGTTCCTCTTTATTTTTTTCCAGGGCGTTAGCATGCTAGGTCCATGTCCATCCAGCTGCAAACTGTTGAACCATTTATACACTACCGTTCAAACGTTAGGGGTCACCCAGACAATTTAGTGGTTTCCATGAAAAGTCACACCAGTTGTAAAATGAATAGAAAATATAGTCAAGACATTGACGAGGTTAGAATCGACCTCATACATTTGATGCTTCAGATACTCAACCTGCTCAAAGGAAGGTCAGTTTTCTATCTTCTCTAAGCAGCTAAACTGTTTTCAGCTATGCTAACATGTTAGCATAAAAAAAAAACCTTCTGACACAATGAACTTTTAAAACACTGGAGTGATAGTTGCTGCTTTATACACCTACGTAGATATTACATTTGCAGCTAGAATAGTCATTTACCACATTGGCAAAAAATAAGGAACTTTCTAAGTGACCCCAAACTTTTAAAAGGTAGTGTATCTCCAAAATTTTTTGCTGGATTTCTGTCAAATTTTCAGTAAATGTTGGGCATGGTGCCATGAACACATGACTAAATTTTGGTAATGATCCTGAAGAAATCCTGGTTTCGGGATCACGTTGAATGTTTTGTTGCTTTGGTAGCATTGTGGTAAATGGACGTTTAAACATGTGCTCATGGTTTTGGGTTCTAATATCTTGCACCTGCATAACCAGACATTTGCAGCTAGAATAGTCATTTACCACATTAGCAATGTATAGAGTGAGTTTATGATTAGTTTAAAGTTATATTCATTGAAAAAACAGTGCATTTCTTTCAAAAATAAGCAAATTTCTGACTCCAAACTTTTAAACAGTAGTGTATTTCAAAATATTTTTGCTGGATTTCTGTCAAATTTTCAGTAAATGTTGGCCATGGTGCCATGAACACATGACTAAATTTTGGTAATGATCCTGAAGAAATCCTGGTTTCTGGATCACGTTGAATTTTTGGTTTTAGAAGAATTGTGGTAAATGCACCTTTAAACAGGTGCTCATGGTTTTGGATCCACCTGGTTCTAATATCTTGCTGCCACATAGAATAATCATTTACCACATTAACAATGTATAGAGTGTATTTCTGATTAGTTTAAAGTTATATTCATTGAAGAAAACAGTGCTTTTCTTTCCAAAATAAGGAAATCTCTAAGTGATTTGAACACAAATATATCTTTCAGATCACAGGTTTTGGTAACTTCCTCAAATTTGCGCAGAAGATCATAAACTTCAAGTGTCTAGATAACAGAACAGAAGGAAACTGAAACATCCAGTTTTCTTTCTCATGGCACGATCTGCCAAACCACTTTGTCATTTCGGGGGGAAACACTGAGCAGAAAATGACATAATTGCACGGCCGGGAGATGTTTCTGGATACACAATCCATGTTGGACGAGCCTGGACGTGTCAGTCAAACCGTGACGTCTGGTATAAACTCAGCGGGAAACCGAAAAGAGAGAAGACGGGATGGTCGGGAGGGAAAGACAGCTCCAAAACAGCTTGAAGACAGATGAAAAGCAGACTGATATGACCGGTTTTGTGACCGGTTTGATAAACAACCAGGGCCAATTACAGCCGCTCATTTGCCAAAAGATAATAAGGTACACGGAGGGGAACGGTTCCAGCCAATCGTGGCTTTCCATTATGTTCTGCCAGGAAAAAACAACAAAAAATCACCATTTCATCAGGCCCGTCTGGCTTCTCCATGGATAGAAATCGTCGTGTCCACTGTGGATATAAACGTCGACCTTTGACCTCCACCGGAAACGGCCGGAGTGCTTCTTTTGGGTCTTTGCAGCGATGGAAAGTACATTTACTCAAGTAGTTTCAAGGTACTTGACTTAAACATTTCCATGTGATGCTACTTTATACGTTTCAGACACAAATATCCTACTTTCCACTCCACGGAATTTATTTGACAGATTTATTTACTTTCCAGATGCAGATTTTCATATTTTACATGTGTTAATATACTTTAATATCCTGTTAAATTGTCGCTCTTTGCTGTGGATGCTTTATGAGAAAGGTGCAGGACTATTACAAACCTGAAACTGGTTGTAGAAAACCTTAAAACGCTCATATTTAACAGTTAATGCGTGTTTGAAACAGGAAACAGGAATAGGAACAGGAGTATAAAACACTAAAATATGGGAAACGTTTTCTTAAACTTACAGTCGACGTCATAAAATCCACAGTTCAGAAATTGGGAAAACCAGGTTTTCTTTCCCTGTTCCCAGATTCTCCTTGTTCTGTTTGGTTCTAAAAGCTGTCAGGTGTCACCTGAGTGTCCAATCAATGGGCTGATCAAATCAGCCAATCAGAAGAGAGGCTCATTAATATTAATGAGCTTTATCTTTCTGGAGAGAGAGGATGTAAAACTAAACCCTTTATTGGATGAAATACTACTTAGACTTGGTTTTGTTACTTAAAGTGGCCCAAATAATAGAAATATAAATATATATATGTAAGAAAAAGCCCATTAGGTTGGTTTCACTAGCAATTTGACATATTTGCATATTGTTGCCATGGGCAACAAATTGTTTTTTTTAGCATATTAGAAAGAAACATTCAATTATAGCATCAAAATTAAATTAAATATAATAAATAAATGAAGTTTACTCATTTGCATGTTGCAAAATGTGCATCAGCAATAGGGATATCCTGGTCATGTGACCTAAAACATTATATATCCTTCAAAATAAAAGCCCCCTTTCCCCCCCCAAAGCTTTTTAGTGTTAATGCATCTTCCTTTAATTCTTTAGTCTCTTATTTTATTCCATATTTTCCGGGTTATCTCTTCTGCTTCAGTGGAACTTGGATTATTTCATAAAATCCTCCACATGGACAGAAAGAACAATACAAGACAATAAAACAGACAAAAGGGCCAAACAATAAAATAATGATGAACGCTTCACGCTCACAGCTGTTTTGGGCGAATTAAACTGAAACAAAAGTCCAACTATTGAGATTTTACACCATTCAACACGGCATCGTCCTGGAAAACAATGCAATCCATTACACTGAAGTTATCTGTTGTCTTTAAAGGCTGAATTAAAATATTACGACTCCACAAATGAAACCTATTTCACGGGGAGAGTTCCAGCGATGATTGACGACCTCGGAGGGTTTCGCTGGCGAGGCAGCAATCATTTCCTTGGCCCGATTACAACCGAAAATATCAATCACGGAGCCTTATTTACAGCGGTTCAAGTTCAAGTATGACTAATTCCCTGAAACGCCTTTATTTTGAAGAGAGGAATTTTGGCAACGAGCCGCCCGCGTCCCTGTTTTAATCCTCCCGCGTTCTTTAAATGAAGACTCATATATGTTTTATTGGACGTGTTAACTGGAATCATATACGGTAGGTTTTTAAAATCGTTTTATCGCCGTTATTTACGCCGTCCGTGTTTTATTACCCAGATAAAAAAAAGACTGGGGATGAAGACTCATGCTGCACTTGAAGGTGGGGGTGTGGAAATAAAAAAGATAGAATTTAATAAATAAACAGCTGTAACTCTGGTTAGATGTGGACTAGAGGTTCATTGACCAGTTGGTGTCATACGTTGGTTCAGGTTCATTCTATAACATCAATGGAGGGTTTTTGGGTATATTTTGGAGGTAAATATCACCATTTCTTAGTGAATTTAATCCATAACATAAGATAAATCATGATAAACCTTAATTTGATGGATGCTGAGAGAAATGTAGAGCATTGATGAAGCAAAAACCAACGAATTAATATAGAAATTAAGTGTAAAATGTAAATAAAAACATAAGTAGGCTCTATACAAATATTAAAATATATAAATGTTATTATTAGTTGTAATATTATTTGCATTTTAATCTCTATTTACACTCATTTATCTTCATTAATAATCTGCTTGTCTCTCTAGTCCTGAAAATAAAATCCTGCTTTAATTGATTGGCCAATCAATCAGCCAATCAGAAGAGAGGCTCGTTAATATTAATGAGACAGTATGAAAATATGAATGAATTCTGCTCAAACGCTTATACCAACATCAACTATTATATAAAAGATTCATTCTTGTTCTCTTATTTTGTTAATATCTTAATTTGACTCCTCTTTTTAATCTCAACAGTCTTTCTACTCTCCAGTTGTGTATGAATGTGTCGTCGCTTGTTTTACGTCTGTTTGCATTCGTGTGTCGTCTGAACTTCAACAAAACGTAAATCACGAGTGTTTTAATAAACACGCGTGTGCCTCAGGTCGGCCGCTTCCAGATAAACAGCCTCCCCTCCCCCGACATGTGTCTGCACACAGCTATTAAATAAATAGCCGCCGGGCAGATATTTGTGTGACATTCAAACTCTCTGAGGAGCCCGGCGCTAATTAGCCGTTTGGCTGCTAGCTGCTAGCTTGCGTCACTGCATCACCTCGCTGCAGCGGCGACAACCTCTAATTGAAGGATGTGTTGAGTGGCGGGCCAAGTTTTTTATAACAAGTTTCACCTCCCCCCGCGGAGGCTTCCGGCTGACATCCGTCTATTCCGGGATGCCTCAGGGCTCTGTAATCAATCCCTCAGACTTCTGCAGGCTCCGCCCACTTCCAGAAGGAAAAAAAAAAGAACAACAACGCTGGAATAAATCAGCAAAAAAAAAAAACAGGCTGCTGTGTCATTAGCCGCCTCGGCTGCCAGAAACACACGGTTCCAGGCTCACTAACAGATCTTTATCAGGATAACAAGCGACCGCCACGCTCCCGTCAACTCCTTCCCCCCCAGAGGGTTGGAATTATCCTCCAAGAGCGAGTCCAAGAAAAAAGAAAACAAAAAAAAAAACAAATCTGAGGACATGATCTGGCGCTGGCGTGACTCACCGCTGGCTACGAGGGTTTAGTCACACCTCGTCACACCATCGGACCGGTTTACTGTTCATTAGATCAGGATGAGTCATCCAGCTGTTAGACTGTCGCTGTGGTTGGTTAAACCGCACCAGCAGGGCTCCAATTGAGCTGTTTGGAAACACTTTCACTCACTTTTCATGAGTCGCGTTCAGGACAATGATGGATGACAGAAAAGCAAATGGACGGCGTTTATAGAGCGTCTTTCTAGTCGAAGGCTGATGCACTGATAGAAGAAGATAGAAGATAATGTTAATTGTGTGTTTCCGTTCCATTAAGACTCATAAAAACTGTAATAACACACATATTATCACCTCTTGTTGTGTTTTAGTTTTAAATGTCTATTTCTTATTCATGAACTTAGACATCTTCAATTCAAGTTCTGAAAAACACAATTTCTGGATTATTTTGACTAATAAACTAATAAATAATCAGATGTTTATCACAGAATACTTTGGGTCAAAGTTACCAAGGAAATCTGTTTTAAAACCATCTAAAGTTAAAGTTACTGTCGGTTGTTTGTGGTCATAAATGACCGGAAAGAGTTTAAAACTACATTTAACAACAATTTCAGAATATTCCAGGTCATGTCTTAATACATTAAACAATGAAAGACTCATCTAATATATAATCAATAGCCTCATTATATAGACTAATGTAGACCTTAACCCTAATTCTGTCTCCTCCATTCATTTCTAATGATCAGGAACAACAAGAATGTACAAAAGTTGAATAAAACACACAGACTTGTATGTAAATTGACCCTTTTCTAGACGTTAAATGCATGAAATAACCACATAAATGTGTTTGTTGGGTTAAGGTTATAAAAATAAGACTATAAAGCAATAATTACAATAATAAATAATAAAACTTCTCCCAATCATTTGACTTTTAGGGGGTTTCTCTATGATTCTAGAATTCTAGAAGAATATAATGACATAAAAAAGGCCCAGAAAACCTGGGAAACCCAACAAGGTAACCACATTGGTTGATAAATAATGTTTTTTGGTGTATTTTACAGCTATAACAGATGGAAACAGCAAACTATCACCAGACGAAGGTTAAAAGTCATGGAATCTTTGCTGATTCTGATCAAATGAACCATGTTTTACAGAAACGGTTCAGATTTGACCAGGAAAACACAACCTGAGGGTTAAATATTTGGATGGAACCATCGATCAACCATTTCAAACGAGGACACAAGGGCGGGTCATTATCAGGCGCCGTGCAGATGGGAGGTCAAAAAGGTTTCGTAGTTTTACACGAAACCCTCGTATTTACAGCCGAACGCGTCGTAGCCCTGAAAGCTATCAGCGGCTCGGACCCCGTTCAGGTATCGGCCCCCGGTGGCGGATCTGGCCCTTTGTTTGTGCACAAAAGCCCGTTTACGAGCCCATTCACACGCCGCACGCAGCCACAACACGTCTGTTCGCTTTCAATCGGCCGCTGCCATCTGCTTGTTGGGAAACAAATGGATGTAGATGGTTGGATTAATGGCTTTTTGATTGGGTGCCGCCGGACAGACTGCCGGGAGCCGGGCCGGGTTTTTATTAACAAGCCTCCGAGAAGACGAGGACGCCACGGACCAATCAGAACCCAACCCTAACATCCCATAATACCACTTCTACATCGTCTCTTCTGCTTATTTTCTGGGGTAGTATTTGTTGGTAAAGGTCCATTTCCACTGTTTATTCAAGACAGATGAACAACCGCTGACTAATGTCCATAAATGTTCATAAAACAGTCGAGTACTACAGTCAGGTTTTATTTTATTTTTTATATAGTGTATAATCATGTTTATGTGTTGGTTTTATGTCCTGTCATTGTTTCTGGTAAGTCTCAGGGAATATTAGTCTCCTACTGAGAGTCATAATGGAATTTAATGACAATTATAGAATGAAATTTAATGCAATGACTCAGTTTAGGAACAGAAACTATTGTGTTTGTAAATTGGACTTTCGAGGTTTTGGCCAAAGTTTCAGATAATCCTGAAGTCTGGGGACATCATTTAATATGAAAGAAGCACAAAAATCTATTAAAATGGATCGTTTAACCACTTTAATTGCTCATATGTTAACATGAGGGTGCAGCAAATGCCAATTAAGTCTAATTATACAAGAGAAATCAACAGCAGCAGTGTTTGTGTTGTATTCTCCACCAGTTTGTCAGCAATTACTTTAACGAGCACAAAATTAGCCAAAGAAATGCTGGTTAATCCATAGTTTAAGTAGCTTATTCTCATTTGATTGGTTGATAGAATGGTAACAACTCCATAAATGCTGCAGGATGCATGCATCTCAAATAAAAATGCATCAAACGCCTCAAAACGAACAAAACCTCTTCCTTCCTTGGATTTGAAGTGGAGGCATCACTCCTCCCTGACTCCAACATCTACCACTTCCTGTTGGCCGCCAGCAGAGGGCTCCACCGCTCTAATCCTCAGCCCCGTTCTGCCTTTTCATGTAGAGCTGCTGCACTGCTGAGAACAGCAGTCGGGGGTCGGTACGAATGAACTTAATGAGTCATATAAGGATCATCTGTGAACGACTGTCGGAGAGTGAAAGCCAGGACGGCCGGCCACTTCAAGAGCGGAGAGCTGCCTCGGCTCTTTGGTTAGTAATGAGGCATGTTTCCGTTGTTCTCTCGCAGCCATAACCTATAAACCAGATTCCCCCGTCCAGACCTTAAAGGAGCAGATCAGTGAGTCCTGACTTCATGAAATGTCCCTTTAAAATCAAAGCTTTTACGACTACAGATAGGAACGTGGACCTATCGTAAACGGACATAACTTCTTATGAGTGGCGGCGTGTTTTACGATGAGCTCAGGTTTTGAACGTGGGCCTCGTCAATCTCTGTCCTGAACGGACGAAACAGAGCGGAACAGAAGGGAAGGAAGCAAAAAACGTACAATATTAAAGGACAAATCCACTGCTTTTACCTACTTTCAACAGAAATAACTAGAATCATGGACGTGGTAGTGCCGGGAAAAGTGGACATGACTACTTTTTATTTTTGGGGATGAATGAATGAGCAGTTGGGAAACTTGACTTATATCTTGATTTTTGGCCTACAAAAAATACACAAATACAAAAAAAAACATATTCCCAGCACACAACTTTCAACTAAAATCAAACTAGGGTCATGGTGATAGTGCCGGGAAAAGTGGACGTGACTATCCTTATTTTTTTTGGATGAATGAATTAATTGGGCCCATTCATCAGTTAATTGGTGTCATAATATAAAATATTGATAAGAGAATAAACTTTGTGCCAAAGTATGATATTGAACTTTGATTGGAGACATAAGAAGGTTTCGGAATTTGGAGAATTTCATGGAATCTGGAATCTAAGAAACTTATATTTGCTTTGTGGGAAATAAAGAGTCCAGCAGTTGGGAAACATGACTTTTGACCTTTAAACAATTAAAAAAATACAAAAAAACATATATTCCCAGCACAGAACTTTCAACAAAAATCAAACTAAACTATAAACTCGGGTCATGGCGATAGTGCCGGGAAGAATAGACGTGACTATCATTGTCTTTTTTTTGGGATGAATGAATGAATTGGATCTAACAGTTGGGAAACATGACTTATATCTTGATTTTTGACCTTTAAAAAAGTTAAAAACACAAAAAACAGTCACATTTATTCCCAGCACACCTTAAACAAAAGGACCAGCATCACAAACTCGGGTCATGGTGATAGTGCTGGGAAGAATGGATGTGACTATCCTTATTTTTTTGGGGGGGATGAATGAATGAATTGGATCTAACAGTTGGGAAACATGACTTATTATATTCCCATCACACAACTTTCTACTAAAATCCAGCATCACAAACTCGGGTCATGGTGATAGTGCCGGGAAAATGAACGAATGAATATATTTGCTTTGTGGGAAATAAAGGGTCCAGCAGTTGGGAAACATGACTTTTGACCTTTAAATATAAATAAATAAACAGGAAATAAACAGTCACATATATCTCCAGCTCACAACTTTCTACTAAAATCCAGCATCACAAACTCGGGTCTTAGACGTAGGTGTGGTGGTGCCGGGAAACCTGACGACCCTTAACTGGTGCCATGATTTAATATGGTGTCAAATATGAAAATTGAGAGAGAATAAACTCCATAATATGATATTAAACATTCATTGGGTCCCCTCTTGGAGGCATAAAAAGGTTTAGTCCAGCAGACGTCACCCAGATTGAATAGATTGTGGTTTTCCTGCACTACCACTGAAATTAGTACAGGGCCCAGAATTTGGAGAATTTCATGGAATCTGGGAGAATCTAAGAAAGAAGAAGGATCTTCTTGTTTTTGACCTTTAAACAAATAAAAATACAATAAAACAGTGACATAAATCCCCTGAACAGCAGAGGTTACAGCCCCGCTCCAGTTTGGTCTGAGGAAACTTAATAAATGTCAGTAATTCATGGAAAATTATATCACGGACCTGCAGGAAAACTAATATTCCGACAGAAAAATGAAAACATATTTAATCAACTGCCTTCATGACGACACCTGGTTCATTTAAATCTTGAAACCCAATAAAGCTTCAGATCGTTCTGCAGCAGTTTTTCTTCTCTACCACATGCACATGGGTTTATTTTGCTAATGGCTTCATAAAAGCAGAGTCTGGCTCATCACCTGAGTCCTCCACAGTTCATTTCCCTCCCTGCACCCCATAAAGTCTTCGCCGACCTCCCCGCCCCCTCACGCCCGTCCACACTCATCGCTTAATTAATGTTCCAAGCAAAGAGGTGAACTCCGGGGAGAGCGTTGTCGAGTATGAAGGAATCGGCGGGAGATTGGGGTCGCGACCCTCTGGGGTCCGAGTGAACCTCCATTGGCTGTCTAATGGCGCCGTCAACGGGGTCGGAGGAGGTCGGCCGACTTCACACGTCGCCGCAGATCCTCGCCCTGAACGCTCGAGTAGCTTCGAGAGACAGGAACGTAAAAAGTCCGCTGCAGAAAGGGAGCAGCAGTGGTAGCAGTGCCCTCTTCAGGGATTTTTAGCACTTTAGCACACATTTCCCCTCCTAGAGGGCATTTTAACATGCACTTCGGCCTCCAAAAGGGCACTTTAGGACATCATTTGGTTCCTAAAGACCACTTTAGGGCTGCCAGAGGGCACTTTAGCACATGTTTGGCTCCTTAAGGGCACTTTAGCATGCTTTTTAGCTACCAAGAAGCTAATGTAGCACACATTTCTGCTCCTAGAGGACACTTTAACAAATGTTTTGGTTCCTAGAGGGCACTTTAGCATACATTTTGGCTGCCAGAGGGCACTTTAGCACACGTTTGGCTCCTTAAGGGCACTTTAGCATGCTTCTTAGCTCCCAAGAGGCTAATGTAGCACACATTTCTGCTCCTAGAGGGCACTTTAGCATACATTTTGGCTGCCAGAGGGCACTTTAGCACATATTTGGCTCCTTAAGGGCACTTTAGCATGCTTTTTAGCTCCTAGAGGACACTTTAACACACGTTTTAGTTACTAGAGGGCACTTTAGCATGCATTTTGGCTTCCAGAGGGCACTTTAGCACGTTTGGCTCCTTAAGGGCACTGTAGCATGATTTTTAGCTCCTTAGAGAGCATTTTAACATGTATTTTGGCTCCCAAGAGGGCACTTTAGCACATATTTGGCTCCTAGAGGGCATTTTATTGTGCATTTAGACTCATAGAAGGCACTTTAACATGCTTTTTAGCTCCCAGGAGGGCATTTTAGCACATGTTTGGCTCCATAAGGGCACTGTAGCATGCTAATGTAGCACACATTTTCGCTCCTAGAGGACACTTTAACACAGTTTTTAGCATTTTAAAATGTATTTTCGGCTCCTAGAGGGCACTTAAGCATGCACTTTGGCCCATAGAAGGCACTTTAACATGCTTTTTAGCTCCCTGGAGGGCATTTTAGCTCGGTTCTGCTCCCAGAGGGCACTTTAGCACACATTTTGGCTCCTAGAGGGCACTATAACACACTTTTTAGCTCCCTAGACAGCATTCTAACATGCTCCTTGGCTCCCATGAGGGCACTTTAGTGCATATTTTGTCTCCTAGAGGGAATTTTAGGGTGCATTTTGGCTCCTAGAGGGTACTGTTTGACAGGTATTGGCTGTCATGAGGGCACTTTAGCACATATTTTGGCTTCTAGAGGGCACTTTAGCAGGCTTTTTAGCTCCCCAGAGTGCCCACCACTGGCTCTCAGTGCCAGTTCAGTGCTGACACCAGCAGATGGACCTGCAGACTAGAAAGAAACAGTCCTGATCAATAAATGCCTGATTCCATTGATGCTTCCATCAACCCCAGAGCTGTTTACTGTGACGTCACCGTGGTGACAGCAGCATCAGCAGGATAGAAGCATTATGTCATGTCTGCAGAGTCCTTGTTTATAGTCCACTCTGTTGTTTCTGTGATGGAAATCATTACACTTTCATCTCAAAGGTGGACGGATCAGAAGAAACAATTAAAACCTCGTTGCACATGAAAGACTTTAGATCATCAGCTCATCCATCATCTGACCAACAGGCTGGAAATAAGAAGCGCTGCAGAGTTCCAGGAAGAGTCGCTGCTTCTGCAACCTGCTGCCATCACAGCAGGCGGCGTCTGACGTTTACTGTAAAACTACATCTGGGCCGTGACTGGACCCTGAATCACCTGAGACTGCTGCTGAGTCACAGAGTCCACATGGATCTGGTTCCAGTTTCCCTGTGACTCAGTCGTTCTCCTCCCGTGTGTCACTGCTGCTGCTTCAAAGCTGCTGTCGTGGTTTTCTCTTGACTGATTGACCCCGTGTGTTGGTTTTTCTGTGTTTTGATGCCGTGTAAAGAAGTGTTACCGATACCGAGGCTGCAGCTGTTCAGGAGGTTCAAATACCACGGTTCCACATTCTGTGTAAATAAAATGAAATATACTGGAATCCTGAGTCATAGTTAGCACACATTTCAGCTCCTAAAGGTCACTTTAGCACACATTTTAGCTCCTAGGGGGCAATTTAGCATGCAATCAGGCTGCTAGAGGCCACTTAAGCATGAACTTTGGCTACTATAGGGCACTTTAGCACACAGTTTGGCTCCTAGAGGTTACTTTTGCAAGCATTTGGGCTCCTTGAGGGCACTTTAGCACATGTTTTGGCTCATAGAGGGCACTTTAGCACATGTTTTGGCTCATAGAGGGCACTTTAGCATGCATTTTAGCTCCTAGGGGCACTTTAACAGGGTTTTTAGCTCCCAAGAGGGCACTTTAGCATGCATTTGGGCTCCTAGAGGGCACTTAAGCACATGCTTTGGCTCGTAGAGGGCACTTTAGAATGTGTATTGGCTCATAGAAGGACATTTAGCATGCATTTTAGCTCCTAGGGAGCACTTTAATAAGCATTTTAACTGCCAAGGGGGCACTTTAGCATGCATTTCGGCTCCTATGGGGCACTTTAGCACGCAATTTAGCTCCTAGGGGGCATATTAACCTACTTTTTAGCCTCCAAGAGCCTACTTTAGTACATGTTTTGGCTCGTAGAGGGCACTTTAGCATGTATTTTGCTCCTAGAGGGAAATTTAGCATGTGTTTTAGCTCCTAGGGGGCACTTTAACAGGCTTTTTAGCTCCCAAGAGGGCACTTTAGCATGCATTTTGGCTCCTAGAGGTTGCTTTTGCAAGCATTTGGGCTCCTTGAGGGCATGCTTTGGCTTGTAGTGGGCACTTTAACATGCTTTTTAGCCTCCAAGAGGGCACTTTAGCACATGTTTCGGCTCCTAGAGGGCACTTTAACATACTTTTTAGCACATATTTACATGTTTCAGCTCCTAGGGGGCACTTTGTGTTAATATTTCTACTTGTTGAAATGCAGCCTGAAGGAGAAAAACTGAAACCAACCTTAAGGAAGGTCGTGACCTCTGCGTCCTGCAGCCGTTTATTTTATTCTGTTAATAAATCAATCACTTTTTCTGTCAATAAAAACAGAAAATCGCCGTATCACTGCTTCATTAAACGCTTTTCCCCTCCTTTTGTTCTGGGCTATTATATAGCAGCTGTTACAGCAGAGGTCAGAGGTCGCCCGTCAGGATTTCCTCCTTTTTTGCTTTTGTAAAATAGAAGCAGGCGAGGAGGAGCGCCGGGCGAGGCGAAGGCGACGGGACCAGAAACGTGCACCAAACAGCAGTTTGAGGATTTCCTCAGCAGCTTCCGCCTTTTTATTTTCCACGTGCTGCAAAACTACAACAAGCTGCAGCATCGACGCCTCCATGAGTTTAGAAGAAGAAAGATTCTACTGTTAAAATGGGTTTAACAACCAGTTCCAGCTTTATTCATCTGTTTTCCTGCTATAAATGATCATAAATGTTAAATATCTCTACAAACACAAAGGTTATTGGATTAAACCTGGAATTAAAAATCTATTTATGTTGCTGTTAAAGAGAAAATAGAGTTAGAATAATTAAAATAAAAATCTAAAATTGTGTTTAACATGGTGTTGATTGGGGTCACATGTTTTATTTATCATTTCATATCAGAAAAGTGATTAGAAAAGTAAAATTCTCAGTTTTGATAGCGAAAAACGAATCAATAAAAATTTATTTTGCAAGTTTCAAACACAAATAATATCATGATAATGATATGATTATTAATTGTGATGATAATAATAATTAACAAAAAATATTTAAAAATAAAAATAATATAGAAATATAATAATATATAAATGGAAAATTGAAAAAAAATATAAAGAAAATAATGGAAATAATAATAAATAGTGACGCAAATAAATATTAAAAATAAATATGTTAATAGAAATAATTTATTTTTATTTCTGGCATTATTACATATAAATGGTCTAAAACTAAATAAATCAATAAATGACTCAGAATGTTAATTACTGTATATTTTTATTTAATTTTCCAATTAATTAATTAATTTTTTAAATCATGTATTACTTCCCTTTGCACATAAATGCCCCATTTATTTTATTTCTTTATTTATTAATTAATTTATTTATTTCCTCAAATGTTTCTACATTTCTACAAAAAATAAATAATAAAAAATATTTTTTATTATTTATTTTAATATTTTTTTAATTTATTAATTTTTTTGTAGAAATGTACAAACATTTGAGGAAATAAATAAATTAATTAATAAATAAAAAAATAAAATAAATGGGGCATTTATTTGCAAAGGGAATTAATACATGATTTAAAAATAATTTATTTATTTATAAAATATGGTCCTTGGTATTTTCACATTTAATTTTTTTTTAAATAAAAGTATAAACTATGGTCATTTAAGGTGGTATTAATCGATCAACACTTCAACCATGCACTGAATGTGGGTCCTGCATTAAATCTCTAATGTTAAAGATTATTTTAGTTGATATTTTAGTGAATGAAACAAACATAATTATATTTGTGTTTCATGTGGAAGTGTTTAAAGATGCAGAGCAGGTTGTAGAAGGTTATTTGAGGACGACCGCCTTAAAATAGCAACTAAAAACGTGAGAATATGATGATTCTGGTGTGAAATATTCCTTAAATCCATAGTGAAACCCTGCTGAGCAGCCTCCTCCTTCTTATCTCTTCACTTTCTCTGCTTCATCTCGTCATCTTTCTATTTTTGCTGCAGACGCTGGGATGTGGTGAGAGGACGGAGGAGATGATGAGAGAATCAGGTGTTTGTCTGGATGACGTCATGTGACTGAAGAACTCAACATATTTCAACGTTCTGACTCTTTCTGGCTTCGGTTTCCACGAGTTTCTGCAGAAATTAGAATTTATCTGCAGAAAATGAACCAGAAACCAAACAAATGACTCAAAATGTCAATAATAAAAGTCAATAATCAATATTTCTATGTTCTAATCTCTGTTTCTCACAGAGGAAGATTGAATTTATGCCTTTTTGACCCAAAGATCATCAGTTTATTATGATAAAAGATTAAAACAAGAGAGAATTTGGACGTTTTCTACTTTAAAAATCAATTATCTGAGCTGAAAAAACAACAAAAAATGTGAAAAAATGACTTAAATCGATTAATTGATTAATAAAATAGCTGGAAATTAATGTAATAGTTGGAACAAAACTGTTAAATCTGAGTTTATGACGTGTGATAATATATAATATTCTATAAAATATCCTCATATTAGACTTTAAACCAACAATTATTTTTATAGACGATTATTAAAGTAATTAATCGATTAGTTGTTTGGTTCATTAAATGATATAAAATGACTTTTTTGTCTTTTTAAGCCAAAGATTCATCAGTTTAGAATTAGAAAATTAGAAAAAAAGTTGAAAAATATGAGATAAAAATAAAAAAAGCAAAGAAAATAAAAGAAAAAATAGAATTAAAAAAAGTTTATTGAGACAAAGAGTCAAGATTATTATAAAAACTCAAAGAATTTCATCTTGTTTACTTAAAAATAGTTTAAATTGAAAAAAATCAAGAAAAAAAAGCATAAAAAGTAGAAAAATATTAAATAAAAAGTATAAAAAAGCAAAAAAAAACTGTACTAAACGGCCCTCAAGAAGCCAAAACATGTGCTAAAGTGCACTTAAAGAGACAAAAAGCAACCTAAAGTGCCCTCAACCTAAAGTGCCCTGAATGAGCCAAATCACATGCTAAAGTGTCCTCTAGGAGCCAAAACAGGTGCTAAAGTGCCCTCAAGGAGCCAAAACAGGTGCTAAAGTGCCCTCAAGGAGCAACAATTTGCGTTAAATTGCCATCTAGAAATAAAAACAGGTGCTAAAGTGCCCTAAGAAGCCCTAACTCAGGCTAAAGTGCCCTCAAGGAGCAACAACCTCTGAAGTATTCTTAATGAATGCTTAAGTACCTTCAAGGAGCCAAATCACATGCTAAAGTGCCCTCTAGGAGCCAAAACATGTGCCAATGTGTGTTACAGGAGCCAAAATAGCAGCTAAAGTGCCCTCACAGCAAGCAAAACGTGTGTTAAAGTACCTTCTAGGAGCCAAATCCTGTACTAAAGAAGCCAAAACATGTGCCAAAGTGCATTTAAAGAGACAAAAAGCAAGCTAAAGTGCCCTCTAGGAGGCAAAACAGGTGCTAAAGTGCCCTCAAGAAGCCATAACTCAGGCTAAAGTGCCCTCAAGAAGCCATAACTCAGGCTAAAGTGCCTTCTATGAGCCAAAACAGGTGCTAAATTGCCCTCTAGGAGCCAAAACATGTGCTAAAGTGCCCTCTATGAGCCAAAACAGGTGCTAAAGTGCCCTCAAAGAGCAATAATTTGCGCTAAATTGCCATCTAGAAATAAAAACAGGTGCTAAAGTGCCCTCAAGAAGCCCTAACTCAGGTTAAAGTGCCTTCTATGAGCCAAATATCATGCTAAAGTGCCCACTTGGGTGCTCAAAAGCATGCTAAAGTGCCCTCTAGGAGCCAGAACAGGTGCTAAAGTGTCCTCTAGGAGCCAGAACAGGTGTTAAAGTGCCCTTAAAGAGCAAGAATTTGTGCTAATTTTCCCTCTAGAAATAAAAACAGGTGTTAAAGTGCCCTCAAGAAGCCATAACTCAGGCTAAAGTGCCCTCTAGGAGGTGCTAAAGTCACATCAAGTCCGTTTTATTGCCCCATTGGGTTTTACAGCTTGTACAACACTGTAATTAGACCCTCACAACTAAAATAAGCAGAAGAAACCTCTAAACCAGGGAGAAAAACCAATGCTTTAGTGCCTTCTAGGAGCCAAATATCATGCTAAAGTGCCCTTTAGGAGCCAGAACAGGTGGTAAATTGCCCTTAAGGAGCTAATTATCACGCTAAAGTGCCCTCTCCAGCGGCAGAGACACTAAATGTGCCGTTTTTCACCACTTTTCACCCCTGCCCCTTAAAACCAACTTGGTGTTTTGTGAATAAACAGCAGCTGGACGTGTCTGTGGTTTTATGAATGTGGTGGAAACAGATTCTCCTGAAAGCAGCGACGCTAGCAGCCGCGCTGGTCACTAGCAATTAGCCGAGTAGCGGAGAAAACTGTCCTCATGTGGTTTAAAAGGGGCTTTTCACGGAGGAACATTCATGCCAAGGTTATTGGAAATCCATAACCGACAATTACAGACAATTTAGCGCAGAAGTAACATTTTTCCCCTTTAAACTGTGCAGTTTATTTTAAATTAGTGCAGAAATCGATTGAATCTATCTGTAGAAGTGAGGAGCGTCTGAGCGTCTGAGTCTCAGACGCAGATATTTTTGTTGTCATCACTAAAAGTTGAATCCTGTAGGTGTTTCTGTGGTGGTTTAGGGATAAAGTTCGTCTCTCATCACTTCCTATCAGATAATAAACGTGTCTATGCCACAGAAATATTTAACAAAAAAAGTAAAACCCCATAGATTTATATATATATTATATATCCTGCAGCAGATCTTTAGTTAAAACTCCGTATCACGACTCATTGATTAGTTATTTGGTTCGTAAATTGGTGTAAAAGCTGAAGATTCAAGCTGAAAAATCAGTTTTTGAGTCTTTTTGACCCAAATATAATCAGTTTATTATTATAGAAGAGTAAAGAAATCAGAAAATAAGCTGGAACCAGAGAATTTGGACGTTTTCTTCTTAAAAAGTCTGGAAATTTCCCGGCGCTTTCACTACAATTCAAAGCTCCGTTGTCCCGTTTCTTCCTAACGTAAAGAAAGTACCGTAAAGTCTTTTAAAAAACACATGCTAGATGCTAGAAATCAGAAAATAATCAGATTTGAGAAGCTGGAACCAGAGAATTTGGACGTTTTTGTCTAATTTTTAAGAGGAAAATATCTGAATTCTCTGGTTCCAGCTTCTCTTCTCTTTACTTCTGGCAAATTCAACCTAAAATATATATTTTTGATCCTAAGATCATCAGTTTACTGTTATAAAAGACTAAAATAATCAGAAAATAATCAGATTTGGAAGCTGGAACCTGTTTCCTATTTAAAAAAGGCTGGAAATTTCCCGGCGCTTTCACTACAATTCAAAACTCTGTTGTCCTGTTTCTTCCTAATGTAAAGAAAGTACCGTAAAGTCTTTTAAAAACCACATGCTAGATGTTAGATATCTGAAAAACGTTGGTAAAAGTAGATAAATCCCATAGATTGACATGTCACGGCGCTATCCTGCAGCATCGCTTTAGTTCCAGTATAAAACTCCGTATCACGACTCATTGATTAGTTATTTGGTTCATAAATTGATGTAAAAGCTGAAGATTCAAGCTGAAAAATCTGTTTTTGGGTCTTTTTGACCCAAATATAATCAGTTTATTATTATAGAAGAGTAAAGAAATCAGAAAATAAGCTGGAACCAGAGAATTTGGACGTTTTCTTCTTAAAAAGTCAGGAAATTTCCCGGCGCTTTCACTACAATTCAAAGCTCCGTTGTCCCGTTTCTTCGTAAAATCTCTCAAAAACCACACAGTAATACGTTAGCCGGTTTAGCTGCTAATATGTTAGATATTCAAAACATCATTATAATTAAAAGCATCGCGGTAGTTCCAGTGTAAAGCTCCGTATCACGGCTCCTCCTCATGTTGCTTCCCAGCGCTTTCACTACCATTTCTTCGTAATAAACTATCATGACATCTCTCAAAAACCACTCGGTTTAGCGGCTACTTTTTCCTTAAGCTAACACAGGTTGCATTTAAAAACCCTCAGGAAATCCCAGCGCTATCATCTACTTAAACTTCCACTTTTAGCTACTAGTAAATCAAAATTCATGATAATTCCAGATCGATTCTTGCACCGACGTGTTTATAAAAAGCTTTTTTTTCCAGAATTTTTCCGTCTCTCTCTCGTGTCTCGAAGCTGAATCACTGTTTTTATGAAGTGTCTGTGTTTTTATTTCTTTCACTTCTTCGTCCTTGTCCTTCTCTTTCTCCCTGCGCCTTTTTTTCCAGCCCATCCATCATCCGCTGAGGTCACTGCAACCTTTCAACTCCAAAAAAACAAAAAAAAAAGAAGAAGAAATCATTCATCAGGGTCATAATTGAACCCGGCTTTGATGGGTGTGCGAAGGAGGAAAAATACCCTTTTTTTTATGCTTCAGAAAGTGGGCAACCCCCTAATTATCAATAAAACCCAGAATGTTCCACATATGGCTCCTGAGGCCACGTGACATCTTCAAAAACGAGACTAAATCACGAAAAAACAGTGAGTCATTCGCGCCGATAAAAAAGTGCCATCCCAGCCGGAGGCTTTGTAAGCGATACCTTCGCTCAGATGGAGGGTTTTAGAATCGCCGGGGCCCCTGAAACCTTAGACCCCCGGGCCACTTGGGTTTTTGTGGTGCGAGTCAGTAATTTCTCCCACCGACGGGGAGAAAGTGATATTTTTTAGCCACGGGGGGAATCACCACAAACCCCTTAATATACCCAGGATTTTTCCAGGAGAGGAGGGTGAAGCGGGCATCGAAAACAAAAAAAAAAGAGACGATTATGTCAAATGAAGCGAGCTTCAAAAAAGGACCCAGCTCAACAGGGTTCACGGTTTCTGATTCTCCCCGTTTTCTGGAGGATCAGTGATTGAAGTGGAACTGGATCCTGCTGCTGGGTTCTGGTGACCAGTGAAGCAACATCTGGCAGGATCCCCGTTGACCTCCAATGACCCCTCATTTATCTGCGTTGAAGTGAGAAACAACACATCAACTACTATCGACTAGATCTGCTACCAGAGTAACTTCTGCTACTCTCTGCGACTAGAACCACGTGGTAACTCAAGATACTGGGTTCATTATCGTAACACGACCAGGAGTTTTGTGATATTCTACATATTGCATGGAAATTTATCATAATATCTGTAATTTACCACTTAGAATACAACCATGGAGACTAAAACTACTGCAAACACCGTGGTAACAACTAAAGAAGAGGAGGTTTTGCAATAAAAAGCTGAAGTTTCAACGTAAAATAAGATAAAAGATCATCATTTTATTATTATAGAGACTAAAGAAACCAGAAGAGAAGCTGGAACCAGAGAATTTGGACAATTTCTTCTTAAAAATGACTCAAAATGATTATTGGTTGACAAAATAACTGGTGATTGTTGTTTTTATTGTTGTTTTTATTGTAAAATGTGAGTTTTCTGCAGGAAATAATGGCCTCTGTGAAATCCAATTATTGAAGATTCAACCTAAAATGACTTTTTTTGTCCGGTTTATTATTATAGAGAATAAAGAAACCAGGAAATAATCAGAGAAGAGAAGCTGGAACCAGAGAATTTAGATGTTTTCTTCTTAAAAACGACCCAAAATGATTATTGGTTTACAAAATAACTGGTGATTGTTGTAATTGTTGGTAAATAATTAGCTTATCAACTAATTAATGTTGACATTGACAAACTTTCCACATGCAATAATGCATCTATAACATCTTGTGTTTACCAAGGATTTACTCAGAATCGAGCTTAAACTCTAAATCGATTAATATTCTATTAATCGATTAGTTAAATGGATGGTCACCCAAACCTAAAATGTCCACAACCCAAAGATCATCAGTTTATTATTATAGAAGAATAAAGAAACCAGGAAATAATCAGAGAAGAGAAGCTGGAACCAGAGAATTTAGACGTTTTCTTCGTCTAATAGTTGGCAACCAATCGATTAATCGACTAGTTGCTGCAGCTCTAATTGGAGTTTCATCCCAGTCGTTTACACCAGTGCTACGACCACTAAACATCCACAGTCCTGACGTTACTCTGCCTCCTCCAATCTCACGTCAGTGCCACATTTTGTTCTCAGAGGATCCTGTAACTCGCACCGGTCAACGGGAGCTGCTCCGCTCGCCGTTCCAGGACGACGAGTTTCCTCGTGTTTGCAAAACATTCAGCGCCGAGCAGATGAAAATGTAAAGGTACAGTTACAGCTCACAGCTCAGGTGCCACGTTCACGCTGTTATTCTTCACATATGGTTCACGGCGTCGCTGCCAACTTACATTTCTGTCAACATGAACCTACATTTCCCTCACACTCCAGCCTGGAATGTGTTCCAGCTCCTGTAATAGCTAACCAGCGGAGGAGGTGGTTCCCACAGACGGGTTGACCTCAGACTGGTCAGGTAAACACCGGCTGACCTCCAGTAAACACAGCTAGCTATTAGCTGGACACAAAGGCTCGTCAGTGGCGTCCTTATCTCGACAACCTGTCCCTTTGAAAAGCCCAGAGACAGCCTCTCCTCAGAGAAGGGGGTAGAAAAGTCCTCAAGTTGAACTTTAGCGGCCGGATTTAATCAATGAGGCTTTGTAATTGAAGCTAATGATCGTCAGAGTCTCCCTGAGAAATGTGCGTCTGGAAGGTTGAGGAAGCAGCAATTGGGTTAGAAAAGAACAATAAAGCTCTTTTCTAGGAGTTAATAGGGTACAAGTAACACTCCAGAATACAAATTAACATGCTTCTTTTTTAGGACAAGGTCATAGGTCGTTGCTACAACACAGACAACCAAGTCTAAAAAGAGACGTCTGGAAGCTTCAAATGATCTTCTGATCATTTATCTAAAGAACTAGAGCAGAAGTGGATTTCTAGGACTGGACCTAAACTGAGCCCAAGACCAGAGAGTATCAAGACCAAGACAGACCATGTCTAGACTAAGACCAGATGAGCTCAAGACCGAGACCAAGACCTAGACCAAAAACAGACGGGCTCAGGATAAATATTAGATTGTATTTTGTTGAGTTCTTGCGGTTCTCGGGAGTCGACCTCAACAGAAATGAATTTCTGGGCCTGGAAAAAAGCCTAAACTGAGCTTAAGACCAGAGAGTATCAAGACCAAGACAGACCATGTCAAGACTAAGACCACATGAGCTCAAGACCAAGACTTAGACCTAGACCAGAAGAAAAGCTTAGGATAGTTATTAGTTTGTATTATATCAACTACAAGCACTAGAAGACCTTTCCAGCGCTGATCATTTGTCAAAAAATGCATTTCTGGGGCTGGACGAGCCCAAGACACTACAAAGACCAGAGACTATCAAGACCAAGACCAAGACTGGATGAGCTCAAGACCGAGACCAAGACCTAGACCAGAAAGAAAAAGGTTTATAATGAATATCAGGTTGTATTATGTCAGCTACAGGGCCCCGCTGGTATCAGGCAGTTCTCGGGGGTCGACCTTTCCGGCGCTGATCATTTGTCAAAGAAACAGAAATGAATTTCTGGGGCTGGAATAAAAAGGTGCCGCGCTGCCTTACCCTGAGCCCCTGGAGGAATGCGGCAGTTAGCGTGTTGGAAAGGTTGTGCAACAGCGACGGACATCAAACGCTGATACGGTCAATTACCTGAGTAAAGCCCTAAAGATGGGGGAGGGGGTGTGGGGGGGGGGGTGCTGGTGGTTGCAACAGGGGCTCGGTGGCATTTCACCAGATAAAAAGAGGGAATTGTAGAGCGGACAGATAACGTCCCAGCGCTCACAGCCAGTCACAATGATCACGAATAAGGAGGAATGAGGAAAATGAACAATGATTTTCTATAAATTGTGTGAAAGCTCACCACTTCCAGCTTAACTTGGCTTTTATTTTTCATTTCTTGCCGTGTTTTGTCCACTTTTGAAGGGCAATTTGCTTCCAGTGGAAAATATGAACATAATGAATCTGCACAGAGTTACGGGGGATTGTTGATCAATACCAATCACTCAGTGATTTAGAGGCAGGAAGAGAGTCTCTGAACAGCAATGAATCCAGTGTCTCGCTAACGGCATCCTAAAGTGCCATCTAGGAGCTAAAAACATTGTTAAAGTGTCCTCTTGGGGCAAAAATATGTGCTAAATTGCCCCCGAGGAGTCAAAACTGGCGTTAAAGAGTCATCTAGTCCAAAACTTAGGGTTATTTCCTGCCGTGGACCAGATCTGTGAACTCCAGTTGAATGCTAAAATGCATGCTAAAACATTTGCTAGTGCCTTCTAGGAGGCAAAACAGGTGCTAAAGTGTCTTCTGAGAGCTAAAACATCTACCAAAGTGCCAGAACGTGTCCTTACTTGTGCCTTTTTGACCCTGCCTTTCAAAATGTCTGTGCATCCTTTTTAAATCATCTGTCCGATCCCAAACCGCAGCTCATCACAGAGGCTCATACTGTTCCTTTGACGTTTTTTTCTTTCCAAGGCATCAAGGTAACCGACATGAACGGAGAGGCAGGTTTCAGGAGGAAGAAAGGATTTGATCTATTTCGCCTTTGGGGAAACACACAGCAGGGATCTGTTGGCACTTCACAGAGCGCCGGGTGTTAATCAAACTTACTCTGTTACCTCAGAATAACGAACAAAGGTGACACTGTCTTTGTTGGCAACGGCACAAAACAACAATTCTGCACTTTTGGATCTGTGAACTTCATTTAGCAACAGCATCTGCTGCCTGTTTCATTTCTGGGACCTGGCAGGATGTTCATCCCTGATCTTGGACTCTTTTCTTCCTTGTACTTTGCATTTGATGATGCAGTTGAATGATATTTTGGACCAAGACCAAGACCCTACCAGGACCAGAGAGGATCAAGACCAAGACAAAGACAGACCATGTTGGTTCTCGACCGTTCCAGGGCTGATCGAGGATTGACTCCTGAGTGCTGTTATAGCAGGACTATCAAAAAACGCAAATGTGATTGGTACCACTTGAAGCAGGTGTGTAATAATGACATCCAAGGACAAACAAAATGCTCTGCTAGTCCAAAACCGAGACCAAAGACCATCAAAAAGTGGTCTTGAAGACGTATAAACTAGTCCGCACTGACGAGGATGAAAAAAAAAGGAAAAAACTGGCACATTTCTTGTGAATGTGTGTCGGCAGCCAACAAACAAGCCTCCGCGACTGCCAGTAAACACAATTATCCATAAAAGATAAACTGTGTAACTGTCAGAGGGAATTAGGCACCGACAGAACAAAAGAAATTTCATCTTTGCAGAGGCAACGCTGTCAAGTAAATTTAGGTTTAACAGTATTCATCCCGTTTTCTTTTCCCCTTTTTTGCATATTCAACAAAGCGGAGGCAGGGGTAAGCCCGTTTGTTCCACATCATTAACGACTGGATCATGTTACGTTGCCTCTAATTCTCTGAGACTAATCCCCCCCCCAAAACCCCCCAATGTCATTGATAAGCTCCCTCGATCTCTTATCTCTTATCTCGACCCCTAAACACAATCTAACATGTGCCTCCGATCTCGTCTCGTTAGGGTATCACAGTCTTAATAAAGGCGCCGTTTATCTCTTCCCAACCAGGCCCGGCTAATTGAATCCAGAGCCAGATAGGGATCTCGCGAGTGTGTCAGTGGATTAGTAGGGCCTGTCACCACGGTAACCCGGGAGGAGGATGGAAGCCGCTTCCTGGGTTTTTTTTTTTTTCGTCGCCTCCAAATGAGTCTCGCGGAGCATCCTCGCTCAATATCCGCTGATAACGCTTCCTTCCTGCTCGGCTTCATCTCTCTCAATCTGTGTCGAGCAGGAAATGAGACCAGATGTAAAACATGACAGATCCAGAGACCCGAGACCTCCACCCGAGACCAGGACACTCAGATTATATGACTCATGAAAACAAGGAAATCTTTAATTAGAACAAAGAAAAAAAGAGCGAGAAGGCTACAGGCGGTCTCCTTATCTCTCTACGGAGCTTCCCCATTCATGGATCTCAACTCTTTCTCTTTTTATTTGTACATCTCGCATTTTTTTGTGATGTGAAAGCAGAAAGCCTCTCTCCACAGTGGTTTCTGGCAGCCTCGGCCTGCCAGAGACCTTGAAATGTGGGGGGAGAAGGAGCTTCGACGCGGAGTCGTGTGGCCTGCCGAGATCAGGACCTTGACAATCGGGCTGTTAGCGGCGAGACGCAAAACACGACCGCTCTCGAAGGGTTTTTCTGATTCCGAGGGAAGCGTCGCCTCCGACTGACCACAACACCACCGCCGTCGGCCTGTTAGAAGGATTGTCAACAGCAGCGTCCGTATGCTAGGACTGGACGCTACCGTTCAAAAGTTTGGGGTCACTTCCTTTTCCTTATTTTGTTTTTTTTTTCATGGCACCATTCCCAACATTCACTGGGCTCAAAATGCCCAAAATTCAAAGTGATCCAGAAACCAGGATTTCCTCAGGATCATTACCAAAATTTAGTCATGTGTTCATGGCACCATGCCCAACATTCACTGAAAATTTCACAAAAATCCAGCCAAAATTTTTTGAGATACACTACCGTTCATAAGTTTGGGCTCACTCAGAAATTTCCTTATTTTTGAAGAAAAGCACCAATGAATATAACTTTAAACTAATCAGAAATACACTCTATATATTACTAATATGGTAAATGACTATTCTAGCTGCTAATGTCTGGTTATGCAGGTGCAAGATGGATCCAAAACCATGAGCACCTGTTTAAAGGTCCATTTACCACAATGCTACCAAACAACGACAAATTCAAAGTGATCCAGAAACCAGGATTTCTTTAGGATCATTACCAAAATTTACTCATGTGTTCATGGCACCATGCCCAACATTTACTGAAAATTTGACAAAAATCCAACCAAAATGTTTTGAGATACACTAAAAGTTTGAGGCCACTTAGAAATTTCCTTATTTTTCAAAGAAAAACACCAATGAATATAACTTTAAACTAATCAGAAATCCACTCTATACATTTCCAGCAACTATCACTCCAGTGTTCTAATGGTACTAATGTGTTTGCTCATTGCGTCAGAAGGTTAATGGATGATTAGAAAACCCTTGTGCAATTTCCCAGGACTGTAGACCAGTATCAGAGGTTAAAGATAAGGGTTTAGAGTGGATTATATTTAGAAAATCTATCTTTCTTTTTGGGTTAAACCATTTGATATCAATAAGAATAAACTACTTTTTATCTATAGGCTATTTTTCCATCAGTAACAGTTTTACTTCCTCTACTTTTCTTCCCAATCAACCTGAACTCTTCTGTTTTTTCTCCTTTTGTGTCACATCCCCAAACGTTTCCTCCGTGATTCTGAAGATTGGTCGGACAAAAAAAACCCTCTTTAATCACAGAATAGGACCCAGCGGATCATTAGCGTTCGTCCTTTCTCTTCCCAGAGTTTCCGTTCTCATGAACTCCAACAGTGTCAACTGCTGCTTCTCCCTGGAGCTTCTTCCTCCTCCTCCTGGTTTCTCTGCTGAGAATCACATGGAAAACACAGGAACTCCTGCTGGCCCAGCTGATTCCTCCTGGATTTCATCTCAGAGTGAGTTAGAGTGTTGTTTTAACGGTGGAAGTCCATCTCCAGGATGAGTTTGAAGCTGCAGGCTCAGCAGGACAACAAGAGGAGATTTAGGCTGATTTGTAATCTTTAGGTTGAGGATTTAACGCTTAAAGCTTGTTTTAAAGAAGACTAATTACTGTGAATTTCCTTCTTTAAAGAGAGATGAATCCAACAAATGGTTGTATTAAATATTCAGGCTGTGATTCATCTTTACAAACGACCTCCTAGAGGGCACTTTAGCATAAGTGTTAACCCATAGAGGGCACTTTAACACACTTTTTAGCTCAGAGAGAGCACTTTGTCTACTAGAGGGCATTTTAGGATGAGTTTTGGCTCCTAGAGGGCACTTTAACACATCCTTTGGCTCCTAGAGGGCACTTTAGAACAAGTTTTGGCTTCTAGAGGGCACTTTAACACATCCTTTGGCTCCTAGAGGGCACTTTAACACATCCTTTGGCTCCTAGAGGGCACTTTAACACATCTTTTGGCTCCTAGAGGGCACTTTAACACATCCTTTGGCTCCTAGAGGGCACTTTAACACATCCTTTGGCTCCTAGAGGGCACTTTAACACATCTTTTGGCTCCTAGAGGGCACTTTAACACATCTTTTGGCTCCTAGAGGGCACTTTAACACATCTTTTGGCTCCTAGAGGGCACTTTAACACATCTTTTGGCTCCTAGAGGGCACTTTAACACAGCTTTTGGCTCCTAGAGGGCACTTTAACACATCTTTTGGCTCCTAGAGGGCACTTTAACACAGCTTTTGGCTCCTAGAGGGCACTTTAACACAGCTTTTGGCTCCTAGAGGGCACTTTAACACATCCTTTGGCTCCTAGAGGGCACTTTAGCCCAGGTTTCTCAGCAATTGTAGTTTTTCTTTTCACTTTTTCGAGAGAGTGCAGGTGGGTTTTAGAGGAATCCAAGACGACTGGAGGAGAATGTCAAAACACACACACACACACACACACACACACACACACACACACACACACACACACACACACACACACACACACACACACACACACACACACACACACACACACACAAACACACACACACACACACACACATCTCAAACGCTACAGTCGCCTTTGAGGTTTTACAGGTTTTCTCTGAGTTGCCAGAACACTCACACACCAACAATAAGTCCAAGTGCTGGGATTGTCTTTTGAGGTGGATCTTATTTTGTCTGGAAGCCACACACACACACACACACACACACACACACACACACACACACCTACAATAAATCCAAGTGACACGCTTGTCTTTGTGGAATATCTGGTTTCACCTGTTAGTGACACACAGCTTCCACTGCTACGTTTCGCCTTTGTGGCAGATCTGATTTCATCTGCACACACACACACACACACACACACACACACACACACACACACACACACACACACACACACACACACACACACACACACACACACACACACCTGATTGTATTTCTTCTGCACATGTGCACACACACATGCACGTGCACACACTCTAAAAAATAAAACATTGGTTCATTTTAGATTTGTTCAAATTCAAATCAAATCCTTTTAGAGGAAACACTTCATCTGTGAGCGTGCACACATGGCTTTTGGTCCCTAGAGGGCACTTTAGCACAGGATTTGGGCACTTTAGCACATTTTCTGGCTCCTAGAGGACACTTTACAGGCATTATGGCTCCTAGGGGGCACTTTAGCACATTATTTGGCTGTCATGAGGGCACTTTAACACACATTTAGGCTCCTAGAGGGCAATTTAACAAGTGCTTTGGTTCCTAGAGGGCACTTTAGCAAACATTTATGTTCCTAGAGGGCACTTTAATGCACATTTTGGCTCCCAGAGGGAACTTTAACAGGCATTTTGGCTCATAGAGGGCACTTTAACACATGATTTAGGCTCCTAGAGGCTCCTAGAAGGCACTTTAGCACATGATTTGGACACTTTAGCACATTTTCTGGCTCCTTTACTGGCATTTTGGCTCCTAGAGGGCATTTTAACACATGATTTGGCTCCGAGGGGGCACTTTAGCATGCAATTCTTCAATGTAATTTAATAACTTTAATCAATCTATACTATATAAAATTTGAATTATAAGACAAAAAGTACCAAGAATTATTTTTTAGAGTGCACACCTGATTGTATTTCATCTCCATGTGCACACACACACATGCATGCACACACACACACACACACACACACACACACACACACACACACACACACATGCACGTGCACAGTCTCCTCCTCCAGACTTTTTCTCAGACAAAAACATCTTTTTCTGGAAGTTTCTGAGTTGCTGTGAAGTCAGTTGTAGCATCACAGTGTCACTTCAAACAGAGTTAGAGTCTGTTTGAGACACACACACACACACACACACACACACCATCACTACAACCATGCAGCTGTCTCACTGCTCCTCCAGGATTTCAGAGTTTTCCTTTTATTTCCTGCAGCTTCCTCCCACGCTGCTTCTCTGTTTCTGAATATGTGAATATGTGAAAGCGACGGGACGAAAACTCACCTCAACACGTTTAAGACGAGCAAACATACGTTAAATATTACGATAAAGGCACGAACAACGTACTATCAAGCACTAGGTTGCATCGTTTTACAGTTCTTTCAGTTGTCACCATGGCAACAAGAAGCCATCGCCCAGGACTCTTCCAGGACTTTTCCAGGACATTTAACATTAACATTTAATATTCTATTGCATTTAGGCAGCAGGTCCAACAATTATCTCATTATCCAGGATAATATAGACTGTTGAATAAAGTCAAATTGATAGCTCTAATGCTAATTTAGCCACGTTAAATTACATTTATTTATACTAACAGTGGAAATATTTTTATAATTTTACAGGAATATTTACTTTTCCAAAACTGGAAGAATGGTCGATCATTTTCCAGGTTTCCCAGGCCAATAAAGACTCTTGAATAAAGTCAAATTGCTAGCTTGAATGCTAATTTAGCCACATTAGCTACAATGATTTCGCTGTCTCAATGCCCCTCTGAGAATTTTCCCTTTTTTTATGTGCAGATTTTCCACCAACGCTTCAAAACCTTGTTGTGAATATGTGAAAGCGACGGGGCAAAAAAACCGAACTGAAGCGTTTAGTTTTTTTTAGCATCTGTTGAGCGTCTGCTGCAGAGCTGTTATCTCCCGGCTGCATCTAGGTAACGCAGGTGTTCTCCTCCTGGCTGCGTCTGTGGGTTCAGACGGACGTCGGCCGGGGTCAAAGGTCGAGTTTATTCCCGTCGCTGCCCCGCTGAGACGGGGTCGACCCTCGCTGACATCAAAGCTGCTGCTGCTGAGGTGGATCAGCCAGATACACACACACACACACACACACACACACACACACACACACACACACACACACACACACACACACACACACACACACACACACACACTAACGCTACACACAGCTTTATTTTTCTGTAAAACCGTTCAGAAAGTTACCGTCAGTTGAATTTACAGTATTAGATGATTAATTTTACAGTAAAAATCACTAAATACTGTGATTTCAGTTGAATTTACAGTATTAGATGATTAATTTTACAGTAAAAATCACTAAATACTGTGATTTCAGTTGTTTTTACAGTATCAGTGATTAATTATGAAATAAATTCAATTAAATACAATGATTTTAGTTGAATTTACAGTATTATGTGATTAACTGTACAATAAAGGTTAATTAAACACTGTTATTTCAGTTGTATTTACTGTATTAGATGATTAATTTTACAGTAAAAATCACTAAATACTTTTATTTCAGTTGAATTTATAGTATTAGGTCACTAATTGTACATTTAAATCAATTAAATAGTTATTTCAGTTACATTTACACTATTATTTATTTATTATTTCAGTTGTTTTTACAGTATCAGTGATTAATTATGAAATAAATTCAATTAAATACAATGATTTTAGTTGAATTTACAGTATTATGTGTTTAACTGCAATAAAAATCAGTACTAGGTCACTAATTGTACAATAAAAATCAATTAAATAGTGTGATTTCAGTTGAATTTACACTATTAGATGATTAATTATGAAATAAAATGAATTAAACACGGTTATTTCAGTTGTATTTACTGTATTAGATGATTAATTTTACAGTAAAAATCACTGAATACTTTTATTTCAGTTGAATTTCCAGTATCAGGTCACTAATTGTACAATAAAAATCAATTAAATAGTTTAATTTCAGTTGAATTTACACTATTAGATGATTAATTATGAAATAAAATCAATTAAATAAATTATTTTAGTTGTATTTACAGTATTAGGTGAATAACTAGTAAATAATTGTAATAATACAATAATAATTGTAGTAAAAATACTGTGATTTCAGTTTTATTCACTGTATAAAGTGTTTAATTATACAATAAAAGTCAATTAAATACTGTTATTTACAGTATTATAACACAGAAACACTTCTACTACTGTGATTTACTGTAAAATCTGCTGCAATTATCTTTATTGATTCATTGATATTGACTTTAAATCAGTTCTAATCACAGCTGATGTATTTTCTGCTGATAAAAGCAAAGATTCTCTCTGATAATTCACTAAATTCACTCCAGATGGACGAAAATCTCCCGTTTGCATTTAACAAGTCAGAACAAACGAAGCGAGAAATCAGTGGAAAGTCGTGATGATCAGAGGAGAAACAGAAAGAAAAGAATCCGAATGCAGAGGAGCAGAAAACGGCCGGCGGTGGGAAGATGTGGAAAAGTCGAGAGTGAAATTTCACAACACTACATTAAACAGGAGCCATCTCCGGCCGCGCAGTAACTTAGAACTAAATAGGCTGCTATTATCCTGATGAAATGCTGAGCTGGTGAGTCTCACCAGAATCAGAATGTGCAAATATCAAACCACCAAACAGCACAGATATGCAGAAAGAGGAGGAGGAGGAGGGAAACTACCTTAATTATACTCCTTTACCCTCTTTTTATAATTCCTTACTGAGAGTTTTAATGAGCGGTTTGTTGCCACGGCGACGCAAGTTTCCAGCTGGAGGCGACGGGACGTCGTTATGGAAACGTGCAGGTGAGATGTAAAACACTTCATAAGCATGTAAGGATTTAAACATTTTAAAAAATGCTATTTCATTTAGCGCCAGATGATTAGAAACGGTCATATTAGCTTAATTTATCTTCAAATAAAGGCTGGATCTGTTAAAGTGAAGCTGGCATGAGCAATATAATAGTCATAAGTATGTTTAATTAGTATATCATTTAATCAAAGTCAGAATTATTATGTGTTTATTAAATTCTTCTTCTCTCTTTAGGTTCTTGGTTGGTTTTAATCTGAAATTTCATCATTAAATACCATCAGAAATTAGACTTTTAATGTGGAAGTTTGATATTTTTGGAAAAAATACTATGCATTAGATGACAAGCTAGCAGTTTATTTAGCTTAGCTTAGCATAAAGACTGGAAATGAGCAGCATTTAATAGCGTCTAGTAAAACAGACATGAGCAGAAATGGAATTTAATGATTATAAGTATGTTTTAATTAATATTTAATTGTGTTTATTATCTATTTTTTTAAAGGTAACAACACCTCCAGAGATATTACCTGGAGGTTTCAATCTGTAATTTCACCATTAAATACCACCAGAAACTACATTTTTAAAGTGGAATATTTTGAGAAAAATGCAGCTAGCATGGTGCTATCAAAGTAGAGACACATTTAACAGCATATAATGAAGCAGACATGGAATATAATAGTCATAAGTATGTTTTAACTAGTATATAAATTAATTAAAGTCAAATTTATGGTGTGTTTATTACCTTAGATTGAGGTATTTTTAGCTTATTTAGCTAAGATTAGCATAAAGGCTTGAATTGAGCGGACACAGCTAGCCAAATCTGTCTGTTTAATCTGTTAGAAAAGAAAAAACAAAAGCTATTTGCAAGTTATCTGCTAGACTATTTGCTATATGCTAAGCTAACTAGCTAGCATAGCTTCGGCTATACGTTTACTATAAAGAAAAGAGAGCTGGAGTGATATTTAAAGAGTTCAGGCTCCTTTTTTAATGCCATGAGGACGGAGGTCGACCCCCCACATGGTCAAACTGGAACAAACTCATTCACTCAACAGTAAAACTATTTTCCAATTTGCATAGAAACCCGATCAGGCTCCTGTATGTGTGTGTGTGTGTTTGTGTGTGTGTGTGTGTGTGTTTTACTGCTGTAAAACTGGTGTGGTACGACGTGATTTGTTACACGTTTTTATGGAGGTTTTCTTCTGTTTTTTACTGCGTTTTTTTATTAAATCATATCTGCAAAAAAACTAATGTTCCTCATTCGGCACCGAACTGAACCGTGAAGAACTGAACCAGAGTTTTAACAGAAAAAAAGTTGATTTCTCTCCATGTAAAATATCTGCTAACTGGCAGCCAAAGTCCTCTTACATTCCCGCTATAAAAACTGACCACTGAAACAATTATGACCGCATCTAAATTAGGCCGCGCTGCACCCTCCCTAAAAAACACAATCCATCAAGAAATGTAAGGGAGAGCTGCGGTCTGCATTTCCTCACTGCTTAATGAAATGCTGGATACAGTTTGAAGCGGCTCCAGGCTCCGAGGGGGGAAAAAAACAAAAAAAACGGCTATCAAACGGAGGTCACGTTAGCTTTGCACAATCTCCACCACATCAGTGATATTTCCGCGCAGATGCCAAGATGTCTTCCCCCAAATATTCCAATTAAAAATGCACAAATCACCGCCCTTTTCTTGCTTTTAGGGTGAAACTTGTTTCCGTTTAAAGCGCCGTGTGACGTGTGATGATAACAACAAACGTCCTTGAAAGTGACAGGAATTCCAGGTGATCTCTGACAGATGTTTTCAGATGCTCGCGGGGGTTTGTGACACGCGTTTCTCGGGGAAAATTGAAAGTAGAAACTCGCCAGATAGCAGGAAAACTTCTTAGAAACCTATAAGGCAGATAAAAGAATAATAAATCAATGTCGGCGCCACGGTAACGGGACAAAAGTAAAAGCAATCTACTCCAACAGAGACAAGGACTTCTGGTAAAGTCGATGCTAAATCCCGCCACTGGAAGCCATTAACGATATTAATTGGCTGCAGCGTTTTAATCAGCGTTGCTGTGATGTCACACAGTTCACAGATTGCAGCCGTGGCTCAAAGCCACAGGTGACGTTGACCTTCGCTGTGAGAGAGTCAATGAGATAAGAAAGTTGGAGCTGGGAAGAAAAAGAAAGAAAGCAAACACAAAGTTAGCTTTAAAACAATGAAGGAAGGACAAACAATAGAGGACAATGAGTTTCTGTAGAGGAGATTCATTCATGGGAAGGTTTGGACTGAATTTAAGTGGAGTTCACAGCATCAGTTGATGGAACTGAACTTTCAGTCTTCTGTGTTTTCTTTAGGCTGTTTTCAGTTTGTTTCAGTTGACAAACTTGGTTTTGGTTTGTTTTTCACACCAAAACACATCACTACAACCATCAGAGAACCAGTGGTGGCTGCTGTCAGACTGCAATAAAAGACTATTATGTTTGGGGATCTAAGGAGGAGTGGGCGTGGCCTCGGTGAGCCTCCATGCACGAGCCAATAGAAGCATGAGGTTTGAAGATAGCAGCTTGAAAACCAATAAGACCAACTATAAAAGTTTGACTCCCTTTGGTTTGATGGACATCAGTGTGACCCATGATGAGACCATCCAGATCTGCTTTAAAGTGACATGTGATGTGTGAATTGTGCTACTTACAACTTACAGCAAACCAATTAGTTCTATATAGTTGCAAACACCTGTGATTTAGAGCCCTGTGGCTCTAAAACAAAGCCTGGTTGAATCCGATGGAGATCACATGAAAACTGCTCTGGACCAAACCTGTAGACCACATCCTTTAACGGTTGTTGGTATGGTTGCTCAGATCTGCCCCAGTGAATCGTACCAAAACCCGAAACAAGCCAAGAGTTCTAGTCCACCAGATTGATGATTGCAGCTCTGAAATCCAGATTGTCCCTTTTGACAATCTGTGCTACTTAGGCATACCATTCCACACCATACCATACCATACCATACCACCCATACCATACCATACCACCCATACCATACCATACCATACCATACCATACCATCCCACACCATACCATACCATACCATACCATACCATACCACCCATACCATACCATACCACCCATACCATACCATACCATACCATACCATACCATACCACCCATACCATACCATACCATACCAACCCATACCATACCAACCCATACCATACCATACCATACCATACCGTACCATACCATACCATACCACCCATACCATACCATACCATACCATACCATACCGTACCAACCCATACCATACCATACCGTACCAACCCATACCATACCATACCAACCCATACCATACCAACCCATACCATACCATACCACCCATACCATACCAACCCATACCATTCCATACCATACCATACCATACCATACCATACCATACCAACCCATATCATACCATTCCACACCATACCACCCATACCATACCATACCATACCATACCATACCATACCATACCATAACAACCCATACCATACCATACCATACCATAACAACCCATACCATACCATACCAACCCATACCATACCATACCACACCATACCATACCATACCATACCATACCATATCACACCATACCATTTTCACAAGACTAAAAAAGGTATCATCTTACGAGGTTAATTCTCCATCTGGTTGCAAATGCACCTGGCTACAGGACTCCCTGTAGCCAGGTGTGTTTGCCCTGTGGCTCTAAGTTGAAGATCAGATGATGTTTCCATCACAGACTCAGTTCAACTGACTTTTTTATTCAGTTTCTTCTGGACCAGACCTGTAGACCACTTCCTCTGATGGGTTTCACTAAGGTTGCTGTGCTCAGATCTGCCCCAATGAATCGTACCAAAAAAGCCAAGAGTCCCACTCCACCAGATTTGAAAAACTCCCTAATTCATCTCTAATGACCCGTAGCCCACTCGTTTCCAGATTGTCCCTTTTTGCAACCTAAAAGCTAATTTCCTCTCGTGAATGGAGCAAAAATGCTGTATGTGTGTCAGTGTAGAGAAAGAGGATTTCATCAACAGCTACGTTCTCTTTGTGTTTACAACATGTGGAGTGTGAGAGTGTGAATCAGATCCGTTTCAGACCACCCGCTGCCTCGCTCTTTTTCCGGTTGTCTCTCATACTCTTTCACTTATTCTTTCAGCACTTCATCTTCTCGGCTCCACGCTTTAACGGCTTCAATTCGCTGTTTAACTCACTGGATTGAGCGTGACTTAAAGGCTGCAAATGTTTCATTCAACCTATGAGGTTTTCCAGTGTTGCATGCGTGTGAGTTTGTGTTTTTTTCTATGAATCACGAGGTCAGAACGTTGGAAATTCTGACTTCCTAAAAAAAAAAGAACAACACAATGGACTGAGAGAAGATTCCAGGTAGGAAAGTTTTAAAAAAAACCTTCCCTGCCACTTCCCGAAAATCTCCCATCAACACCTGTAAGGGCAGCGCGGCGTTATTATTAACACATTTATAGCAATTAGGCTGCCAGTGTTCCTAGATATCATTGGCATAATATTAGCGATGGCGTCAGCTGAAGGAATTATGATGTTTCCCTCCACTTACCACCTAATAGAAAACGCAGGGGTTGTAATTATGAGCTACGAGCTGAGAATTTCCAGCTTCTGTCTCAAAATGACACGAAACAGAAGCTCGTCTAATAACGGAAGCAGATTTAGGATGCGGCGGCGGGATGAACACGTATGACCGGCCATTTTAACTTTTAAAAGTCAGCCTGGATACGTGCTGCAGATATCTGTGATTGAGTTTTATCAAAAAGAAGATTTCAGGTCTCCACAACTCAATCGTCCTGGATGAATGACGTCACTTTTACCATTGACGTGTTTGGGGATCTACAATTATGATACATGTAAATACTGATATCTGTAACTGAATAGCTGTAATTCCAGTTTGAGTTATCTCCTTCTTGATTCTGACTGGTCATCATTCCAGTTCTAGACATCTTTAATTCAACACAATTTCCTACTTTCAGATATCTGTAACTTAGTTTGGATTAGGTCAAATGTAGTTGTAGATATCAATGATCAAGTTATAGATTAAATTTGAATTCGAGGTTTCTGAAATGGGGAATAGTACTGACATTCTGTGCTTCTTCTTCTTTCTGAAGTGACTTTCTTGGATTATGATGGAAAGAAGTGACATATTTCTGGATATCTGTCTTGTAGATATCTATTATCGAGTTATAGACATCTTGAACTGAATTTTGAGTAGAGATACTTTAAGAATGTGTTTATAGATATCTTCAGGACATTGCTGAAATGCCTCAACTTTTAGAGAAATAGAGGAACAAAGAGAAAACGTCATGAATGAAGATATGTGTCTTTAAGACTGAACTACAGATATCCCTATAGGTTGTTTCCACTAGTTACAACTACAGATATCTTGAGTAAAAGATGCAACAATTGAAAATGTAATTATGACTCGTTAGAAAGACTTTCAGACAATGTTAATTCCAGTTAAATTTAGCCTTTAAATGTTAAACAGCAGCCGAGCAGCGTGAACCACCATCAGCTGACCTCGGCCGAGCTGCCGACCACCGCGAGGGTTTTACTTTTACGACCCTTTTGAGTATTTTGGGAAAAAAAGTTTGTGTTTGTGTCTCTCAACAAAACTGAAAAAAAGAGCTTTTTGTGATTTATGATAAAAATAAGCTGTTCCATAAAAAGAAAAAAAGAAAGCACCCGCGGGGCCTCGGTGTGTTTGCAGTGGGTCGTGAGGAAGGTTGGACCTAAAATCACTGGCGTTTAGTTTTTATTCGTCCTGGGAACGTTGAGGGAAGGACCGTGTGCGTTTTCAGCAGCGATTTCCTACTTCGTTCACTCTGTTTTCCACACTTTGATGTCTGGAAGTCTTCATCTGTTGGCCGCTAAACTCAGAGGTCTGCTGCCTTGCTCAAGGGCAGTTATGCAGACTAACGCAGCGTTTTTTTTTTGGTTTTATATAATTGGAATCCTCCATCCCAGATCCAACCACAGCGCTTCCAGTGACCTCTGGACCGCCTTCGGGTGGCTGAATGTGGAAACTCGTGTGTGTGATGACGGCTGAGCGGTGGAAAACTGAAGGTGATAAGGAGGACAAACCTTTGGAAAAGAGAAAAAAGAAAACTGCTCTTTAACTCTGAAAAGGTTTGAAGACAAAAGGTGTCGACGGACGTCAGTTAGCGAAAAAACGGACGAAACGCCAACTGGACGACTCCTCCGAATAAAAAACCTGCACCAGAGTATTGATACAGGCAGAGTTCATGCAATTTTAATTTCTTTTTCCAATTGAGGGACAGATGGAGGCCGAATAGAAGTTTTACTGGGAAACGTGTGCAGCCCTGATTCCACATGTCACACAGCATCAATAAACATGTTCAAATATTTTAACAGTTTAATGTTATATGTGTTTAGGCCCAAATTCTGTTCTGTTAGGTGATAGCGCTGGGATTTCCTGAGGGTCTGTGAACGCAACCTGTGTTAGTGTAAGGAATAAAGTAGGAGCTAAATGTCTTAGCGTGTGGTTTTCAATAGATGTTACAATACTTTCGGGTTTACAATCGGTGCAGGAAGAGACGAGACAACGGAGATTTGAATTGTAGTGAAAGCGCTGGGAAAAGTGATGGATAAGGAGGACAAACCTTTGGAAAAGAGAAAAAATAAAACTGGTCTTTAACTCGAGACAAAAGGTGTCACACAGCATCGATAAATATGATAAAATATGTGTTTAAGCCCAAATTCTGTTCTGTTAGGTGATAGCGCTGGGATTTCCTGAGGGTCTGTGAATGCAACCTGTGTTAGTGTAAGGAATAAAGTAGGAGCTAAACCAGCTAACGTCTTAGCATGTGGTTTTCAATAGACGTTACAATACTTTTGGACGGGACAACGGAACTTTGAATTGTAGTGAAAGTGCTGGGACAAGCGATGGAAAACTGTAGGTGATAATGAGGACAAACCTTTGAAAAAGAGAAAAAATAAAGCTGCTCTTTGACTCTAAAAAGGATTTGAAGACAAAAGGTGTCGACGGACGCCAGTTAGCGAAAAAACGGACAAAACGCCAACTTCTAACCGCCTCTGGACGACTTCTCGTAAAAAACCTGCACAGGAGTATTGATACAGGAACTAGTGCAGCCTTTTGCTGACAGAGTTCATGCGATTTTATGATTTTTTTCCAGTTGGGGGACAGATGGAGGCCGAAGAGAACTTTTACTGGGAAGCCTGTGCAGCCCTGACACAAGAGGGGCATAATTCCACATGTCACGCAGCATCAATAAATATGTTAGAATATTTAAACAGATTTCCCCTAATTACACCTCTGCTGACCTCTGGATGTGACGCCGCCTCCGGGCCCACCACTTCAGGCTCGTGTTGAAACGACCGCAGATGTAATTCCTCACTTCGGGGCGTCCAAGTTTGCCCGGGGACGGTATTATACGGCGCACCACTTGACATCGGATGGCAGCGCTCGCCGGCCCCCGCCGCCACTTCCAAGTCAAACATACTTCCACCCCAGTGCGGCTAAACGCTCCGAGCCCAGAACATTAGCTAAAGTGTCTCGCGCTGAGGACAGACAGAGTGCAGCCACTGAGTAAAGCTGGCTGCCGTCTCAGCCTCGCTGCTTTGGGCTTTTTTGGCAGGTTTGAGGACAGCGGTGGAAAAATGTGCCCATAATTCCCCCAACGTCCCCCCTCCCCCGCTCACCTCTTAATACACCGACTGTCTGACAAGAATGACTCATTTAGACTTAAAGTGTCCCTCTTTCCCTCTAATGTCTCCTAATGACCACGTTGAACATTGCTTAGAGATCAAAATACGTTTTGACATAATGGCCTGTTCACAGACATGAAAAAGTGGGGGCAAAAGGGCTGGATGGACTCTAAAGTGCCCTTGTTATGTCAAAACGCCTTTTTTAATGTCTAAATGTGCAGTAAATGCCCTTTTAAGTGTCTAAACCTGCACTGAAATCTGTTTTAAATGTCTAAATATGCACTGAAGTGCCTTTGTAAATGTCAAACCATGCACTGAATGTTGTTTTAAATGTTAAAACATGCAATAAAGTTCCCTTTTCAATGTCTAAATGCACTAAAGTCACCTTTCGATTGTCTATAGGTGCACTAATGTGCACTAAAGTGCCTTCTTGGGTGGTGAAAACACACATAGTCCAGATTCCACTGGGACCAAGAAAACGAACTTGGATGCAAACCGGTAGAAGCAACAGCCTTGAGGTGTTTTTCCAAAAAAATGACACTTCCATGCAAACTAAGAAGTGATTTTAATAAAGTATCTCAGAATCCAAATCCAAGATTCTTCACAGCGAGACAAAATAAGGACACTTTGGAAAAACCACAGTTGTAAACAATATCCTGCAACACACACACACACACACACACACACCTATCACACTGATCAGATTTTCCCTCGCATCACACACTTGAGTCATTTTCCCGCTGCTCCGTTTGGAGCCGTTACTCCTTCACAAGATGAAAAGCGTGCGTGCGATGCGAGGCCTGGACCGCCGCTGCAGCCAAATATCGAAAATGTCAACTTCCTGGCAAGAAGTGATCACCTTTAATCATCGTATTGTAATCCCCTCCCCCACCCGACGCTCCAGAGCAGAATAAGTCCTTCGTGGCTGTTTGCAGCTGTGATATTAACACAATACATGCAGGAATACCGAGTGGGCAAACCCTTTAATGCTGCTCTACAGAATTTAACTAAATCATTTCCTACCAGTGGAAACACAAGGTGCCGCTTTGACATTTTCACCGGAACATCTGTGAAAATGTCAGATGTTAATCTGCAAAATCCTCAGGAATGTTTTGCACCTAGTGTTTTTGTGGTTGTTGGTGTGTATGTGTGGGTTAATAACCACTTTCACATTGGGGGGTTTTGACTTTTGAGATTATTTTGCAATAGTTCCTGGTTTACCGGACATGACCTAGCTTACACGCACTGACTAAAGCCATCTGATATGAAACTCTTCAAGTGCAGTGTCCATAGAAAGTATGTATTCCTATAGATAAGGTATTAGGTGATAGTGCTGGGATTTTCTGGAGGTCTGTGAATGCAACCTCTGCTAGCATAAAGAATAAAGTAGCAGCTAATCTGGCTAACGTCTTAGAGAGAGACGTTATGATACTTTCATACTTTATGAAGAAACGGGACGACGGAGCTTTGAATTGTAGTGAAAGTGCTGGGAAGAAACATGAGGATGAGCCGTGATCTGGAGCTTCACACTGGAAACAAAAGAGCTGCTGCAGGCTGTGATATGGAAGTCAATGGGATTTTAGGAATAAAGTAGCAGCTAAAGCGGCTAACCGGCTTTTTTTACGTTAGCTGCACGATCGATGCAGGAAAAGACGTAACAGCGGAGCTTTGAATTGTAATGAAAGCGCCGGGAAGCTGTAATGAAAGCGCTAGCACTGTAAGTCTGTGGGATTTTAACTTTTAATGATAATAACAAGGTTTGGAATATCTAGAAAAAAACTCCATAAGCTCTATCTGAAAGCTGAGGCTGGGGACACAAACAGGCTTTTATAGATAGATAAAACCAGAAAAAACAGCTTAGCAGCACAGCAACATCTGGAGCTAGCACCCAAAGGCGACGCTATAAAGGAAGTAGGAAAATATACCATGTACCCACAGTGTATATCCAGACAGCAACCTGTTGAGTTTACAGAAGAAGCTTTCCACTAGCATTTGGCTCTCATGGTGTTCTTAAAACGTTTGATTGCATAACCTGCAGTTATTATTAAAAAACACACACACACACAGTCTCTCCATAAAACCCGTTGTGTTTTGAGTGTACTAAGCTGTAAAAATGTCTACATGCTGCCGTGCCAAAGGCAGAGGAACCCTCCTTAAAATGAGGGTGAAGTGGGCTGGTATAAAGAGTAAACAACTCGGCTATTAAAGTGTTACTGCCCGGGAATCCAGCGCCAAGTGCTACTCTGGAGTGGAGACCTGGGAAAAGAGAGGCTAACACACACACACCCACACACACACTGCACACACACACACACACACATTCCTCTCTATCATGTTCACATGCTCGCAATTTACTCAGTGTCGGCTCTTGCACACATATACTCATATGCTTGAATTTCACACACATGCAAACAGACAACACGTGTACGGTGCATGCATGTGTGTGCTAATTGGTAGCAGTGTATAAAAAGCTAAAAAAGCTGCAGTCCAAGTTCCCCTCTTGGATATTTTATAAGGCGGAAAACCTGCAGTAACCACAAAGTGTAAGATTCCTGCTCATTTGGAAACATTATTGAAGGTATAGCGCGGTTTTCTTCATGCATATCGAGGCCTTGGATGGAATCTATGCAAACTGAGGCCAGGAAGAGATAACCAATACAAAGAAACTGAATTTAGCTACCAAGAAGCTGCTGGAAGGTAAAATTCCACCTTAAAGGCAAAGAGGTAGCATTTACTAACTCAGAGCAACAGGGATCCTGTTAAATTTACCCCCAAGACCTTTAAACGCCAAGTTTGTCTTCAATATACTTTAAATAAACAATATTTAAAGTTTAGTGAGGTTTTCTTCATGCATATCCAGGATTTGCATGAAATCTATGAACTACTCAGGGCCAAGAGAAGGTAAACAATAAGAAGAAAGAGAATTGAGCCACTAAAAAGGTGTTGGAAGGTCAAATTCTGTTTCGAGGTAAAAAGGTAGCACTTATTGACTCTGTTAGAGTCCAGTCTGACCAACAGGGATCCTGTTAAATTTAGCTCCAAGACCTTTTAGTTTTTGTCCAGTCAGTCCTGCTAAAGGTGAAAAACCTGCAGTAACCACAAAGATTCCTGCTCATTTGGAAACATTATTGAAGGTATATCGCAGTTTTCTTCATGCATATTGAGGCATTGGATGAAATCTATGCAAACTGAGGCCAGGAAGAGATAACCAATACAAAGAAACTGAATTTAGCTACCAAGGAGGTGCTGGAAGGTAGAATTCCACCTTAAAGGTAAAGAGGTAGCACTTACTGACTCAGAGCAACAGGGATCCTGTTAAATTTAGCCTCAAGACCTTTTATTGTCAAGCTTGACCTGCAGTTTTGTCCAGTCAGTCCTGCTAAAGGTGAAAAACCTGCAGTAACCACAAAGATTCCTGCTCATTTGGAAACATTATTGAAGGTATAGCAGAGTTTTCTTCATGCACATCGAGGCCTTGCATGGAATCTATGCAAACTGAGGCCAGGAAGAGATAACCAATACAAAGAAATGGAATTGAGCTACCAAGAAGCTGCTGGAAGGTAAGAATTCCGCTTTGAGGCTTTGTGACTCAGAGCAACAGAAATCCTGTTAAATTTAGCCCCAAGACCTTTTAATGTCAAGCTTGTCCTGCAGTTTTTGTCATGTCAGTCCTGCTAAACACCATTTTTTTTAACACCGTGTGTGTTTCAGGCCAAAGCTTCAGTACAAGAGGGAGAGAGAGGAAGTGAGCGCTGGGTGGGAGTGTAACCGCTGCAGGACTAATCCAGATATCAGTCATCGAGTGGAGATTTGTTGGACGTGGGAGAGGACGTTACCTTTCAACCCGAAAAGGCTCTCCTCTCTCTGTCAGCTCTAGTGTATTGAGGGGGGGTTCAGGGCGGGGGAGGGGAACTCTGGATGGGATTGACCAGCAGACAGCCAGAAAAAGCCCCGTGGAGAGCGGCCCTTCCTCCTCCTGCTCATTCAACACATCTGGGGAGCAGCAGAGCGATCGCAAGGTGAACTCAGACATCCTGGTGAACGGCACAGTCAGCGTTAAAGGAGAGGGACCTTACAGCGTTTAAATAACGCCTCAAACAATCTGATTTCAAGTCTTTGGTGTTTGGACTGTGGGGATATTTGGGATCGATGCTCTGGAAATAGATCTCTCCAAAGTCCAGACACTGACCGGTATCCAAACGTGTAGACCGGATTTTGTGAAATGTACAAAAAGAAAGGTCAGCGTTGTTTTAAAGTTGTCTATTTGATTCTTTGGTTTTGCCTGTAACTCTTGATAGAATGTTGTGTTTCTTTGCTGGTTTTCTATCTAAAATCACCTTAACCTTCCTCTTGTGTTAAGGTCGACTCGTTTTAAATTTTAAATGCATAAAAGAACACCTGCATCAAGGTTTCTTGGCTTTGTCAGGTACCCCTATTTCAAATAATGCTAGTGCTAATGCTAGTTTCACCTGCTAATTTACCCGTCTTTTGACTTATGATGTCAAAGTTCAACCAGTAAACTAAAGAATCCACATCGCCACCTAGTGTAGCGGAGGTGACATGACTTAAATAAACTAGACTAGAACAAGGACAGTAGTCAGAGTGGAAGAACTAATCCAGTTATAGCTAGCTAACTAGCTATAACTGAGCATGTCAATGTACTGAGAGTCTTGATTAGTCCTGCTGAGGTTTTTTCTCCTTCAGGACAAATAAAACCACAGATACTCACTGTCTCAGTATCTAATAGAAAGCATCAAGGAGGTTGATGCTGAATCTGTCTAAATCCAACATGAGAACACGCTTAGTGAACAGAAAATGAGAATATGTGCGTTGATCTTTCTGAAAGGTCATGTGATATTTATAGTACGGTAGCATTATGATGCTAGGTGGAAACAAGGCATCACATGACTGCAGAACACTGACTATTTACTTCTACTTCCTACATTTTCACGCGATTATCTGCACTTTCTACTCTATTCCAGCTTGTTTTCATGACCAGAAAGTGAATTATTTGAGCTGCATGGGCAACTTTTCCATTAATATACCTTTAAAAGGACAATATAACACAAAAACGTATATTTTTATACTTTATTTAGTGTTGAAACCAGTTTTTTTAGACTTTTACTTGAGTAGAAAGCTTGAGTATCTGTACTTCTGCCTGAGTAATGGATGTGACGACTTCTGACACCTCTGACAGTTAGTTATTATGGACAAGGCTGGTGAACCAAATAGCATTGGATAATTATAGACCTATTGGCGTTTGCCAGCGTTCTCTCCGAAGTACTGGAAACGAATCCCGCTAACAATGTTGGAAATGTTTATTCTCACCACTGATAATCAGTTGGCTTTAAAAGAAAACATGGCACTGATATGTGTGTTTATGCTTTTAAAGGAAATACTTGCTAAATATGGAAGCCAAAATTCCACTGTGTGTATTTATGCGTTTTATTGACGCATCCAAAGTTTTTGACAGAATTATTCCTGAAGAACTATTTCACCTCTTTGCAAACATCCAAATACGCTGAGAATAGTCTTCAGATTTGCCGTCACAGCTGCATGTGCCTCGTTTTATGCAAATCATGGCCTTCGTTAAGGTGGAATTTCATCATGTATTGAGTTCAATGTGCATGGACGACCTATCAAAACAATAGAGTGAGAGTAACACAAGCTGTCTTGTTGGAAACTCAAAGATTATGACATTTAATTCAATGCCAAAAAGAATAATGTCATGATAGTCAGAAGTAGACAGTATAGGGAATTAGTTTTTCCTGTGTTTCACTTGTGGGATATTCCTCTCATGACATGCGAGGATATAAAATACTTTGGCCTTTTTCCCATTGATGATTTAAATGTTGACAGAGATATTTATCAATGGTGTTGTAAACTATGTGCACGGGCTTCACAGGTTTACTACGTGTTCTGTCAATGGTAAATGTTCATTATTTAAAGGTTTCTGCACACAGGTTCATAGCGATTACACGGCGGTGCTGTGAAGTTGCTGCTTCAGTTTCCCAGTTGACGTAGCACCAGACAACTGTTTGTTTTCTAAGACATCTGATGTGAAAATTTCATGTGATGCTTGGATGAGTCAGAGATGAGCATCATAAACGTGAAAAACGTGCGCTAAAGTGCCCTCTAAGAGCCAAAACACATGCTAAAAGGCCCTGAAAGAGCCAAAATCTGTGCTAAAGTGTGTTCTAAGGGTCAAAATGTGTGTTGAAGTGCCCTCAAAAAGCAAAATGCCTGCTAAAGTGCCCTCTAGGAGCCAAATTGTGTGCTAAAGTGTCCCCTAGGAACCAACCTATGTGTTCTAATGACAGCCAAAACGTGTGCTGAGGTGGCCTCTAGGAGCCAAATTGCATGCTAAAGTGCCCTCTAAGAGCCAAAACACATGCTAAAAGGCCCTGAAAGAGCCAAAAGTTGTGCTAAAGTGCGCTCTAAGGGTCAAAATGTGTGTTGAAGTGCCCTCAAAAAGCAAAATGCATGCTAAAGTACCCTCTAGGAGCCAAAACTAGTGCAAAAGTGCCCACATGGCAGCTAAATCATGTGCTAAGAGCCCTCTATGAACCAAGACGTGTGTTAAAGTGCCCTCATGTAGCCAAAACAGATGCTAAACTGCCCTCTTGGGAGGTAAAACATGTGCTAAATTATCCTCATAGAAGCTAAAGTGAAAGCATGTGCTAATGTGTCCTCCAGGAGCCAAAACATGTGCTAAAAGGCCTTCTAAGAGCCAAATTGTGTGCTAAAGTGCCCCCTAGGAACCAACCTATGTGTTCTCATGACAGCCAAAACGTGTGCTGAGGTAGCCTCTAGGAGCCAAAACAAGTGCTCAAGTGCTCTCTAAGAGCCAAAACACATGCTAAAAGGCCCTGAAAGAGCCAAAATCTGTGCTAAAGTGTGTTCTAAGGGTCAAAATGTGTGTTGAAGTGCCCCCAAAAAGCAAAATGCATGCTAAAGTGCCCTCTAGGAGCCAAAACAGATGCTAAACTGCCCTCTTAGGAGGTAAAAAGTGTGTTAAAGTGCCCTCTAGTAGCCAAAATGCCTGCTAAAGTTCCCTCTAAGAGCCAAAACATGTGCTAAAAGGCCTTCTAAGAGCCAAATCGCGTGCTAAAGTGCCCCCTAGGACCCAACCTAGGTCTTAAAGTGTCCTCATGACAGCCAAAGCGTGTGCTAAAGTGGCCTCTAGGAGCCAAAACCCTGGTAAAGTGCCCCCTTCAGTGTCAGGGATGCTCTATATGTCTGTTTTTCTTTTCCTTTTCGCCCCTGTCCTTCAAAAAGTCTTTGACTCCACTGCTGCCAGAACTGAAGTCCTGACTCGCTGAGAAAGACATTTCATCTTTCCCACACTTCTACCACTATCTGTCCAATGGCTTCTCCTCCCGCTCTCCCCCGTCCTCCTCTCTGTGGTCTGGCCGGTTGTATAACACCCGTTGCTGTATATACCGCTGCCTGTGCCAGAGGATCCTTACCCCCTAAACGCTGTAACTCAAGCCTCCTCCCCAAGACTAATGGCCCCTGTCAGACCCGCGGAAATTAATATCAGCCGGGGCAGATCTGGTGACAGCTCGGAGAAAGAAGGGCCAACGTTTGCTGGTCTCCACGCTTCCATAAACCTACCTCATCCAGACGCTTCCCAGTGATTCAGTGGATCCAGGGATGCGTTGGGTATTCCTTAGATATGACGCAGCTACCTTCCCAATCCCATCAGATCAACCTGGCCTACGGTTTAAGACCTCCACCCTCAGTCCACTTCCTTTCCTCCTTCTCCTCTCACGCCCACTCACAGCTCGATTCCAATGGCCTGACTCCAATCGTATCCTATGGACTAATACTTCGATCCTTAAATCATGGCGCTAGGCGCCGTCTTGTTCCTCCACGCACACTTTTTCCTTCCCTCAACATCCTCAAACCCAGAAGTCCCCCACAAAATTGTCCAAAATCAACCTTCCTTACCAGTCTGCTGGTTAAGACCTAACGATTGTTAACGAGCTTTAACGATGGAAGTCATGGTAGTCATAGCGACTGGGGGGGAGGAGCTAATTTTGACAGTCCGCTAGTAGCTAGCTACATGGAAGGAACCAGTCAAACATCAAAATCAACCTTTTTTATCAGTCAGACCTAATGATCGTTAACAAGCTCTAACGATGTAAGTTACCATAGCAACAAGGGGGAGGGAGGAAGGACCTCCATCAAAGATTTTACTAGAATATGGAACATGGCTATAACTACTATTATTACTTTTAATACCATTGTTTAAAACATTTGAACATGATGAGGGCCTGCAGGAGAGATAAAGAATGAGGTTGTCCCCAACAATGAAATAGGATTTCCTCCCCTGACCTGCCCCTCGAGGTATTTTACCTTCATTTGTTCCCTCTACAAGGCCGAAAAGAGCGAGAACACATGCAGGGAATACGGTTTTAAACCTGAACGAGGTGCCTGCATCTGCTTCCAATCCTGCTTCTACCGTCCACATCTTCTTTGAATAAGGACGGAATCGTAAATGAAACAGTGCTACAGGTCGTCCCTCGCGCTTCCTGGTTCCTCCAAGGAAGAGGAATGACCTTCACTCACCGGGGAAGAAACAGCAGAGTCACAGTCCGGGGTTGACTCATCTCTTTGTGGAGTAGCTTACGTTAGCCTTCCCCCCTCATGAATCACATCCTTTCGACTCACTCTAATTGCTCTCAAATTATCTTTTCTCTCTCTCCGCTTGGCTCTTCTCTCTTGCGCGACTCTGTAATGAGTTTGGGATTTAATCACATTTCGTTTCTCACTTTAAATGGGAACTGACTCGTTGATAGTGTCGGCCAACGTGTTTGAATCAAATTATACACCAGCGCCGTGTCTGTAGAATGTATTCCTGTAGGAAAGTAGGAGCTTAAGGAGATTGTTTTATGTTTGGCCAAATGATGTTGGACTGTTCCGTCGTCTGAATAGACAGGTTGTACATTGGGTAAGACGTGGACATACATTCAGATAATGAGACACATGCAAATACAGTTATTGTAAGAAAAAGATTCAAAGTTCAGATCATAAACCATCAGTTTTAACATTGTGTTGATAGAACAAGTAAAAGCCAGGACCGAGTATGATAAATCTCTTACTTTGCACTTTTTCCTGTATCGTGTAACAACCTGGTCATGTTACTGTTATATGAGTCTATAAATAAATGAGTTTCGGCCCAGAATTTGTTGTGTTAGGTGATAGCATGTAGCAAGTAGCATCTAAACCGGCTAACGTCTTAGCGTGAGGTTTTTGAGAGACGTTATGATACGGAGCTTTGAATTGTAATGAAAGCGCTGGGAAGTTGTACGAAAATGCTACTGCAGGATAGCGCTGTGATACGTCTGTAGGATTTTAACTTTTGAATATCTAAGTGATAGTGATGGGATTTCAAAGGTGTCTCAGAGTAAAACCTGTGTTAGCATGAGGAATAAAGTAGCGGCTACATCTTAGCGTGAGGTTTTTGAGAGATGATGCGATGCGAAAGCGCTGGGAAGCAACATGAAGAGGAGCTACAGAGAAATGACTACTGCAGGATAGTGCTGTGATATTTATAGGATTTGAACCTTTAATGATAATAATGAGTCTACATAAAAAGATTCTCACCTTTGTGCCAATGCACAAGCTATATCCAAACTCTGACACACACACGTTCCTTGCTTTTATACATAGATATAAAAATACAACATAGAAATCTACAAAGGACATAAATCACAGATCTGCTGCCTTTGTTGTGCCTTGGACAGACCAGGACCACGTTGGATACAGAAGTCTCTTTTCTTTTACTTGTGAATGGGCAGCTGACTTCTGTTGGACCCGTGGTCGTCCAGCACGTGAACCCTGCTCGCGGCTACAAGGAACCTCTTGTCCTCTCCAGTAATGACTTTCTGTGGTCTAAAGATGGCCGACAGCCGTCCTCCTCATTAAGGGATTATAAGGGAAAATGTTTGCTCGTTTGCCCAAAGCTTTTCTCGGACCACCACAAGCGCGACCCTCGACTCTCGACCCTTGAACCCATCGTCGAGACAGCGACCTTCCAATGTCAACGCTAACAAAGATTCTCTGTCTGTGCTTCACCTTTTTTTTAGTGTCTGAAGAGAAAAATTACACCATTAAAAAGATTAGGCTGAAAAATATGAGTGTTAAGAGTGAGTGCTATTCATCGACGGGAATAAAGGAGAAACTGTTCCTTGTTTGGGATAAAAGACGACTCATTAGCAGACCTCCAGTGGGCGTTAGCTTTGGCTAGCGCTCTGTCCTCATGATAAATGATTTATGTGCACAATTTGACACTGGAAGACTGTTTTTGACAATCCGATTTGAAACTACAAGTGTGATTTGTGACATCACACGCGGTTTGGAAGCCAATTCCAGTCTAATATTCAACTTAACACGCGTGTGATGTGGAAACTTTGAAGCCGCCAGTGCACAAAACACTGATAATTTACTTTCCAGTGAAGTACTTTAGATTCACGTCACCGGGGGGATCTTTAAGTGACAATGGGGGATCGTGAGGTCGGGAGAGGAAATGAACGGAGCTCCAAAAAAAAAAAAAAACAACCTCTCAGAGGATGCATTAAGAAAAGAAAAAACAAGGTTGTTAAAAAGCGACTATGAGCTTTCACGTGGGAGTAACAACAGCATCCAGTAAATAAAACCAAACTCCAATGGGCGTCGGGAGACTTATCCTGTGAGAAAACTTCACTCCGGCCCAAATCAGCCAAGGTTTGTTGGCCGTGAGCTTCAGAGCAACGAGGGAAGAAGGAAAGAGAAAGCGAAACGGGAGGAATTAGAATTCAGCTCCAAACCTCCGGAGACGCGGTCAAAGGGCCGGCAGTTCATGTTTAACAGTCATTAACGCGCTTTATGGGCAAACCTAATACACTGGAATAGCAGCGGCAGTAAGGTTTTGATGCTGAGATGGAAATTGCTTCCTCCGTACTTTTAATGGAGAGGTACTTTGCACTTTGGCGGAAAAAGCAGCAGCTTTTTACCTGAGGCCCAGAGGAAGAGCAACACCAGGGCAGCAGAAGAGGAGAAAGAAATATACGCAGCTCATGAAAGGTCCAATATTCAATTTATTTTTATTATAAGAAGGTCAAGGTGTTATATAAATTGAGAGTTGATATTAAACCGCATTGGTTTTTAACCCATTTAGGACCAAATATCTCAAAGTTTCCATACAAATAATCATTGAGTCCTAATAATCATGTTGTCCATCTATATTTTCCATTTTGTTCTCTGCTTTGAAGAAAAAAGCACAAATTTGCCCATTAACATCCTTAAAAATGGTTTATCCCAAGTACAAAATTCTTTCTTTGGGGTTTATTCTACAGACTTGAAGGATTAAATAGATATATACGCTATCACACGATAGAAGGAGCCTGGAAACTTTGTCTGTTATGTCACTGAATAAAACTGGATGAGAAACATTTAGATTTTTTTTTTACAGTCATAGACTTTAACATCAGAAGTTGCAGATGGGTCTTAAAACCTCAAATATATCTCGGTGGAGACAACTTCAAATAAAACCCAGGAAACTGTAAAATACTGGAGTTTTAAGAACCGGCTTCCAAAAAACATGAAGACAGGACCTGTACTTATATTATGTAATGTTATTAGACAGATGTAGTGTCTACATCTATCTTATAGAGTCGCTGATTAAGACTCATTTGGCCTTTTCTCTAGGGTCTAGGGTTCCACATACAGAAAGAACCGGGGCCAAGCACCGAATCCAAGTACTTCTAGCATTAAGAAACCAAACCGCCAAGCCTCCCCACTACTGCTTTATAATTTATATTACTGTAAAAGACCTCATTTAATTTCATTGACGCAGCAGACGCGCAGACAGAGACGTGCAACCCACAAGGCTCCAGTTGCAGCTTCGCAACATGCACTTTCACACTCCATTTACCGTCACCAAAAGGCCACGGACGCAGCAAATGCTGCAGAAACCGGCCAGAGGCTCAAAGGATGGGGGTGGATGGGGGGGGGGGTCACGCTCCGCTGAGTCAGACCAGCAGGATCACAGAGTCCGCATCAGTAAACCTCAGAGTATCTGGGTTTGCTCGGGCATCACCAGGATGACACTGACGTCGCAGCTGGTTCCCATTTTCTAGGATGGAAATTCCCCAAAATGACGAGGAAACGGTTCTCAAATTAATTAGCACGACTTTATTTCAGCGTTATTTAGTAAAAAATGGTGTGACGAAGTTGTGAATAGCACGTGTCACATGTCGTTCTAAAGGTACTGGCTAACAGGTTTGGATGGTTTCATCATGGGGAATTTCCATTGGGTCATTGGATCAAACCAAAGGTTCTCATTGGTTTTCAAGCTGGCCTCATGCTTCTATTGGCTCATGGATGGTGTCAATCAATGCTAAACAAGTTCAAAACTGTAAATATTGTATTATTTAAACATAGAAACCAACAACTGAAGCGTAGTATTGATCCCCATCACCACGTCCCAGGTTTATTTATCAGTTTTCCTGCTTTAAATGATAATAAATGTTGAATATCTCTACAAACACAAAGGTTATTGGACTTAAACCTGGAATTAAAATAAATCTACAACATGTGAGGTGACGACAGAAGAGTCAGAATCTATTTATGTTGCTGTTACTACAGATAAAACACTTTATTTAAAACTTTAAACAAGACAAAACTGACCCAAATCAGGAAATAATCTAAATTATCTGCAATGCAAGTACAATAATTAATAAGATAAGAGTTCAAAGGTCAATTATTTGTCCATAAAATCATAGAAATCCCACTCATTCCAGAACACTACTGATATTACTGCCCAAATATAAGACAGTGTTTTTTGGATGTTTTCTAATTAAAAAAATGACTCAAACCCAACGATTAAATATTTTTAGTTTTTATTTATTTTTTTTTTATTTTTAGAATTTGTAGTTTTTACATTATTTATTTAGTATTTATTTTTATTATTTTTCATATTTTATTTAATATTATTAATTGTGGTTATAGTATTTATTTATATTTTTAATAAAATTGTATTTTTTGAATTTGTCGTTTTTACATATTTTAAAATTTATTTTTTATTGTTTCATATTTTATTTAATATTATTATTTGTGGTTGTAATATTTATTTATATTTTCAATAATTTTATTTATTTTTACATCGCCGTGGTTACCATTAAAATTATTAAAAATATAAATAAATACTATAACCACAAAGAATAATATTAAATAAGATGTGAAAAATAATAATAAAAAAATAAAATTATTAAAAATAATAAATACTATAACCACAAAGAATAATATTAAATAAAATATGAAAAATAATAAAAATAAATAAATAAAAATTATGATAGATAAAATAAAGATAAAAAGAAAAATATTTAATCATTGGGTTTATGGGCTAATTATCTAATAATTTAGCTTTTTTTATTTCTAATAAGTTTCACTTTTCATCTTTTGTTTATTTTGATGTTATAATTTAACTTTTTATCAATTTTTAACGTTTCATATTTTAGTCTTTTCAGCATTTTTAAAGCTTTTTATCTATTTTTATATGTATTTTTATATGTATTTTATAGCTGGTGGGACTTATATTCTGGTAAATACGGTAGAATAGTGTTGATGGTTTGTAAACTACTGTAAACTACTGAACCGTCCTCTCTGCAGCGCTAACGACACACGCTAACACTCGTTAGCATGTGTAATGACATGTGTTGGGATGCTCAGGACACTTTCTGACACCGTTGTTGTGGCTTTTCTCCTCCTCAGACGTTTCCCTGCAGCTGCAGCAGCGATAAAAGAGAAAAGAAGAGACAGAAGAGAGGGAAAGGTTATCTGTGACAGCTGCAGAGACAGAACTGGGCCAGGTGTTGCCTTAAATCGCTGCCCCGCTGCTTTTCTCATTAGAAACATCACGCAGGGAAAAGACTGACGGAGGTAGAAGAAAGAGAAAAGGAAGAGAGAAAGAAAAGGTGGACGGAGGGAAAGGAGTGTGGAAAAAATATGACAAAACAAACGGGGGAGGGGGAGGAGGGGGGAGGAGGGGGGAGGAGGGGGTAAAGGTCAAAAGGAAAATACCAGTAAGCCAGTTGGAAGGAATAAAAGACGCCAGGGAAGGACTCAGGGAGGAATGCTGGGAATGGGAAAAGAGCAGAAAAAGATGGTGACAGGAGACGGAGTGGAAAAAAAAAAAGAAAGAAGGAAGGAAGAAGAAGGAGGAAGGAGGGAAGGAAGGAAGGATTGAAGGAGGTAAAGAAGGAGGTGAAGAAGGAGGTAAAGAAGGAGGTGAAGAAGGAGGTGAAGAAGGAGGGAAGGAAGGAGGTGAAGAAGGAGGTGAAGAAGGAGGTGAAGACGACGCTGAGAAAACAGAAGAGGCAGAAAACGGCTGCTGACAGACGACTGGAGAGAGACTAATGGAGGAAATCTGAGGTGGAGGTGGAGGATCTAATGCTGCTGCTGCTGTTACTGCTGCTGCTGTTACTGCTGCTGCTGCTGTTACTGCTGCTGCTGCTAATGCTACTGCTAATGCTGCTGCTGCTGCTACTGCTGCTGTTACTGCTGTTACTGCTGCTGCTGCTAATGCTGCTGCTAATGCTGTTACTGCTACTGCTGCTGCTGCTGCTGCTGTTACTGCTGCTGCTGCTGCTGCTGTTACTACTGCTGTTACTGCTGCTGCTGCTACTGCTGCTGTTACTGCTACTGTTACTGCTACTGCTGCTGTTACTGCTGCTGCTGCTGTTACTGCTGCACAATAAAAACCTCCTGGATGTGTGTGATGGCGACGTAAAAAAGCAATTTTATTGTAAAACACACTAAAAGTCTAAAATCTAATTTGAATTAAATATATTAAAAAAACGAATAGTTTTTTATTTAAAATGTTCAAAATTCTGGATAAAAGACAACCTTCAAACATGTCCTTCAAAATAAAAGCTCCCTTTTCACACCTAGGTGTAAAAATATAGATTTTATATCAAAGCTCTTTTATAAAAATGAAGATAAAGTAAAAATAATTTATAAAGAATCACATTAAATGACAAAAAAACAGAAGTCCCCATTTAGCTGTTTACTGTCACAGTCCCCTGTTGGTAATATTTACTTGTATGTGTGTGTGTGTGTGTGTGTTTTCTAAACTAACCTTATAATAAAACTGTTTCAGTTCAGATTGTTCAGATTTAGTAAAAGTCAAATATAAAGGATCCAGTCATCCTCGTGTCAATTATCACCACGTTTCAGTGTTTTCTCATCTACAGTTTTATTTATTTATTTATATATTTATTTATTTATATATTTATTTATTTATATATTTATTTATATATTTATTTATATATTTATTTATCTGTGTGTTTGAGATGAGCAGGAACCAGAATCTAAAGACGTTCACTCCCGACTGAACTCGAGATGCGATATACTGAGCAGTAAATCTATATGAGGTGTGCAGGGAAGTCCTGCTTTAACACATATACATGATTTATCGCTGGGAGTTTATGGCTGGTTTTTATCAGGCTGCTTTGCACCATTTTTAAAGTCAAATTCACTGCGTTTAAGGCCTCAATAAATATACTTCAGTCAGCTTCTTTGATAGGAAGGAAATGATTTATTGAGACCTACAAAAAAAGACTTTTCCTTTTTTCTCATTACTGAGTCCTGAGAACAGCGTCAATTCAGTCTTTTCCTGTTAAAAGCAATCAGAGTTAATTCAAGCATATTAATAATCTTGATAATAAAGTCAGACGTGAACCAAATTAACCATTTAATCCCCTAAAACAAGACTAAACTCACCCAAAAACTATTTTAAATAAGATAAATTATCTGCAATGCAAAGTTTTATTATTAATAAGAGTTTAAAGGTCAATTATTTGTCCAGGGTCAGGGTCAATGCTGCATTTTAACGTGTAAATTAGGACAAAAAAACAGTAAAATGCACAGATACAAGCTTTATAGGGAAATTACCGTAAAACATCTAATAGAATAGAATAGAATTTGCATGCACACAATGTTGGAATGAGGGTTTCACATGTGATTTATGAATAAAACTATCAGTTATTTTCATTTTAACAGGTTAATCAAACAAATACGTGCTATTAGATGTTTTACGGTAGGTCACTGTTCATAAGAATGTTCCTATAAATTAAAAAAAAAACTATTTTAAATAGTCTAAATTATCTGCAATGCAAAGTTTTATTATTAATAAGAGTTTAAAGATCAATTATTTGTCCAGGGTCAGGGTCAATGCTGTATTTTAACGTGTAAATTAGGACAAAAAAACAGTAAAATATCTTTCAAATTTGCAGATACAAGCTTTATAGGGAAATTACCGTAAAACATCTAATAGAATAGAATAGAATTTGCATGCACACAATGTTGGAATGAGGTTTTCACATGTGATTTATGAACAAAACTATCAGTTATTTTCATTTTAACAGGTTAATTAAACAAATACGTGCTATTAGATGTTTTACGGTAGGTTAATTTAAAGGAAGAATGTTCCTTTAAATTAAAAAAAGAACTATTTTAAATAATCTAAAATTATCTGCAATGCAAAGTTTTATTATTAACGAGTTTAAAGATCAATTATTTGTCCAGGGTCAGGGTCAAAGCTGTATTTTAATGTGTAAATTAGGACAGAAAAACAGTAAAATGTAAAGATACAAGCTTTATAGGGAAATTACCATAAAACATCTAATAGAATAGAATAGAATTTTTAAAAATTTAGATGTTTTTTTTTTTATTTTAACAGGTTAATTAAACAAATACGTGCAATTAGATGTTTTACGGTAGGTCACTGTGCATAAAAATGTTCCTTAAAATTAAAAAAAAAAGCTAATTTGATCGTTTTACGCTGATTTTGCATAAATATTGTGTCCTGCAACACTTTCCACCGACAGTTCTTCATCATAAAAAGATAAAATCTTATAGTAACATGTAAAAAAAACTGTGTCTTTCTTCTTTTATGGCATTAAACCACAAACAAGTGGTCCCTCTCTTGGATTATTTGGCTACCTTTGAACTAAACAGGCCTGTAGGGTGTGTGTGTGCATTAGTGTGTGTGTGCATTAGTGTGTGTGTGTGTGTGTGCATTAGTGTGTGTGTGTGCATTAGTGTGTGTGTGTGTGTGTGTGTGCATTAGTGTGTGTGTGTGTGTGTGCGTTATTGCAATACCAGCCTCTGCATGAGAGCAGGAAAACTTTCTTCCACGCACTTACAACACATTTTCCCTGGATCCAATCAGTGCCACGGTGCCTCACACACACACACACACACACACACACACACACACACACACTAGAAAAAGGGGAAAAAATGGAAGTTTTAAACATCAGAGAGAAACCTCAGAATATGATGAGACAATAACAGGGCAGTAGGAGGCTTTGTTGGCTTTAATCTCAGTTATTTGTTGAATTATGGGGCCTCAGGCCGAGAAAAGAGAGAAAAGAGAGAAAAGAGAGAAAAGAGAGAAAAGAGAGAAAAGAGTGAAGATCCCAAAAAACCTCAGGTGTAAGTTGCTGTGACAGCAGTTTTAACCACATGTTAAGATCATATAGAAGCAACGCGGCTGGAATTTAACGTATAAAATGATAAAGAAGTGGTGAGAAAAAATGTGTTTGCTCTTCTAATCCAAACAGGGGGGTAAAAGATTATAGAGCATCCTCACCACTGAAGAGGGCACTTTAGACATGCATATGTTATACTAGCGGGCACTTTATCTCGCTTTTTAGCTCATAAGTGGGCACCTTAGCTCCTAGAGGGCACTTCAGCCTCCAAAGGGCCACGTTAACACACATGTTGGCTTCCAAGAGGGCACTTTAATATGCTTTTTACCTTCTGAGAGGGCACTTTAATGTGCTTTTTACCTTCTGAGAGGGCACTTTAATGTGCTTTTTACCTTCTGAGAGGGCACTTTAATGTGCTTTTTACCTTCTGAGAGGGCACTTTAATGTGCTTTTTACCTTCTGAGAGGGCACTTTAATATGCTTTTTACCTCCTGAGAGGGCACTTTAATATGCTTTTTACCTTCTGAGAGGGCACTTTAATATGCTTTTTACCTTCTGAGAGGGCACTTTAATGTGCTTTTTACCTTCTGAGAGGGCACTTTAATGTGCTTTTTACCTTCTGAGAGGGCACTTAAACATGCTTTTTACCTTCTGAGAGGGCACTTTAATATGCTTTTTACCTTCTGAGAGGGCACTTTAATATGCTTTTTACCTTCTGAGAGGGCACTTTAATGTGCTTTTTACCTTCTGAGAGGGCACTTTAATATGCTTTTTACCTTCTGAGAGGGCACTTTAATATGCTTTTTACCTTCTGAGAGGGCACTTTAATGTGCTTTTTACCTTCTGAGAGGGCACTTAAACATGCTTTTTACCTTCTGAGAGGGCACTTTAATATGCTTTTTACCTTCTGAGAGGGCACTTTAATATGCTTTTTACCTTCTGAGAGGGCACTTTAATGTGCTTTTTACCTTCTGAGAGGGCACTTAAACATGCTTTTTACCTTCTGAGAGGGCACTTTAATATGCTTTTTACCTTCTGAGAGGGCACTTTAATATGCTTTTTACCTTCTGAGAGGGCACTTTAACGTGCTTTTTAGCTCCCATGAGGGCACTTTAGCTCCCAAGAGGGCACTTCAGCACACATTTTGGCTTCCAAATGGCCACTATAACATGCATTTTGGCTCCCAAGCGAGCCCTTCAACTTTGGTTTCCTACTTGAACACACATTTTGGCTTCCAGGAGGGCACTTTAGCGTCGAGAGGGCAATTCAGCATGCATTTTGGCTTCCAAGAGGCCACTTTAAGACTCACTTTACCTTCCAAAAGAGCACATATTTTGGCTCCTAGAGAGAACTTTGTCACACATTTTAGCTCCCAAAGAGGGCACTTCAGCTTCAAGAAGGCACTTTAGCATGTGTTTTGGCTTCCAAGAGGGCATTTCAACATGTATTTTAGCTCCCAAGAGGGCACTTTAGCTTTGAGAGGGCACATCAGCACGCATTTTAGCTACCAAGAAACCACTTTAACATGTGTTTCATCTCCCGAATTAGCTCTTTAGCTCATGGAGAGCAATTTAACTCCCAAGAGGGCACTTTAGCACACTTTTTAGCTCCCAAAAGGGAACTTTAGCATGTGTTTTAGCTTCTAGAGGGCACTTTAGCACACTTTTTAGATCCCAAGACAACACTTTAATTAGATTTATAGCTCCTAGACAGCACTTTAACACACATTTTGGCTTCCAAGAGGGCACTTTAAGACTCATTTTACCTTCCAAGAGAGCAAGTTTGCACATATTTTGACTCCTAGAGAACCTTATCACACATTTTGACTTTAGACTTTAGCTCCAAGAGGGCACTTTAGCACACATTTTGGCTTCCGTTAACATGTGTTTTAGTTCCCAAGAGGGCACTTTAATATGATTTTTTGGCTTTTAAAGAGAACTTAAAACAACTTTTAGCTTCCAATAGGGCATTTCTTCATTCGTTTTAGCTCTGTTTAGCTCTAGAGGGCACTCTATCACGCATTTTGGCCTCCAAGAGGCCACTTTTGCAGGCGTTTTTCAACATTTGGGTGCACACCACTGCCCGATATCCTTCGGCCTTCATTCCCTGAGCGTTTCTGGCGTTGAACGGTGAGACTCTACTTCCAGACGAGGGTATTTTAGTGTTTTTACCCGCCGTGGCGGTACTGTAAACACCAGCCGCTCTGTGTGTTCTCACTCCAAAGATTTAAACACCACGGCCGCCAGCAGACTCCTCGCAGCACGGAAGGCAATTAAATACAAGAGCGAGACAAAAAGGGGGAGAAACGGCCGTGGAAAGGATAATATCGTCTAAAATAGTTTTCCCTGTTTCGACCCCGGGGGTCAGGAGGAATCTCTGCTGTGTGTGTGTGTGTGTGGATGTAAAAGATTCAACATATGTTAACCTAATCGGATTTTCTTCACGTTTATTGGTTTCATTTTTTATAATAAAGTATGGTTCAAAATCGTGGGTGAGACCGAAAATCGCTGCCATGTTTCCAGCTTTAAACAGAGCTGGACTCCCCTGTTAACACATTATCTGTGATTGGCTGAGCAGACCTCAGACCGTTGACCTTAGAGCTGGAAAACGCTGCTGGACCTACAGCAGCTGTAAGAACACGGAGATCCTGATGACAAAAACTGAAAGCGGCCTTCTTCTGCTTCAGTATTTCATGCTAACTCGTATCGTAGCACCATTGAGGAGCTAATTATCGTGACATCAACACAGTCTCACCTGATATTTGACTCGTTAAAAGCGAAAGTAAAAAAGGAAATGTGGAAATTATCATATTCTAAAAGAATGAGAAGAATATTCTTGGGGATTTGTAGAAAAAAACTAAAAGCACTGGACTTTTTAGGTAGTTTGGACATTAAATAATCACAGGGTCATGTCACTGTCAAGTTTCACGGGTCTAGAGGGCACTTTAACTGATTTTTAGCTCCTAGAAAGCACTTTAACACAGTTTTGGGCTCCTAGAAGGCACTTTAGCATGCGTTTTAGCTCCTAAAGGGCACTTCGGCAATCGTTTGGCTCCTAAAGGGCACTTTAACTAGATGTAAGCTCCTAGAGGGCATTTTAATTAGCTCTTTAGCTCATGGAGAGCAATTTAACTCCCAAGAAGACACTTTAGTATGTGTTTTAGCTCCCTAGAGGGCACTTTAGCACACTTTTTAGCTCCCAAAAGGGAACTTTAGCATGCGTTTTCACTCCTAGAGGGCACTTTAGCACACTTTTTGGGTCCCAAAAGAGCATTTTAGCAATCGTTTGGCTCCTAGACGGCACTTTAACTCGTTTTTAAGGTCCTAAAGGGCACTTTAACTAGATGTAAGCTCTTAGAGGGCATTTTAATTAGCTCTTTAGCTCATGGAGAGCAATATAACTCCTAAGAGGGCACTTTAGCACACTTCTTAGCTCCCAAAAGGGAACTTTAGCATGCGTTTTAGCTTCTAGAGGGCACTTCAGCACACTTTTTAGGTCCAAAGAGAGCATTTTAGCAATCGTAAACTCCTAGAGGGCATTTTAATTAGCTCTTTAGCTCATGGAGAGCAATTTAACTCCCAAGAGGGCACTTTAGCACACTTTTTAGCTCCCAAAAGGGAACTTTAGCATGTGTTTTAGCTTCTAGAGGGCACTTTAGCACACTTTTAGGTCCAAAGAGAGCATTTTAGCAATCATTTGGTTCCTAGACTAGCTTTTAAGGTCCTAAAGGGCACTTTAACTAGATGTAAGCTCCTAGAGGGCATTTTAATTAGCTCTTTAGCTCATGGAGAGCAATTTAACTCCCAAGAAGACACTTTAGTATGTGTTTTCGCTCCTAGAGGGCACTTTAGCACACTTTTTGGGGCCCAAAAGAGCATTTTAGCAATCATTTGGCTCCTAGACGGCACTTTAACTCGTTTTTAAGGTCCTAAAGGGCACTTTACCTAGATGTAAGCTCTTAGAGGGCATTTTAATTAGCTCTTTAGCTCATGGAGAGCAATTTAACTCCTAAGAGGGCACTTTAGCACACTTTTTAGCTCCCAAAAGGGAACTTTAGCATGCGTTTTAGCTTCTAGAGGACACTTTTAGGTCCAAAGAGAGCATTTTAGCAATCGTTTGGTTCCTAGACTAGCTTTTAAGGTCCTAAAGGGCACTTTAACTCAATGTAAGCTCCTAGAGGGCATTTTATTTAGCTTTTTAGCTCATGGAGGTCAATTAAACACACTTTTAGATCCCAAGACAACACTTTAATTAGCTTTATAGCTCCTAGACAGCACTTTAACACACTTTCTAGCTCCCAAGAGGGCACTTTAGCATATATTTTAACTTCGGAGCAGGCGGTTTAGCACCCTTTGGCTGCTATGAGGGCACTTTAGCGTCTGTCCCTGTGTGTCACCTTGTTTTATTCAGATTCCCAGTAACAACCGTCCAGACCTGTCTTACATCCAGCAGCGCTGCTCTTCCTGCTCGTTAGCGTTAACACTTCCCTCATAAACTCCTCTTCCAGATATGGAGTCCGACCGGTCAGACCACCCATGACTGGGACTCCTTCAGACCCCCCCTCCCCCCCTCGGCTGGATTCTCTGTTGTTTCAGGACGATCCAGACCAGAGAGACCAGAATCCGTCCAGTGACGAGGTGGACAGAGACGTCAGTGCTTCTAATCGGTAAAGCAGCCGCTACAGCACAGCTGCTAAATCTGTAAATTCTGACGCAGATAAATAGGATTCGGATGTTGCACTGCAGCATTTCAACAAATTCTCCTTCACTGAACTACACGTGCAAATATCACTGTTTAATATTATGCATAAATAACAGCAAGTGCACGTAATTCTCTGATTATTCATATATATTAAGCAGCTGATGCAGATGTGTGTTATTTCTGTTTCACACACACATACGGTGCAAACAGCTGCTCATTCTGTGGAGCATCAGCAGTGATTCCAACATTGTCTGCATGCAAATGAAGCCACTGCAGAGGAAAAGCCTGAAAAACATCTAATACTAAGTTAATCAATCAAATATATTCTATTAAATGTTTTACTGCAGGTCACTGTGCAAAAAAATGCTCCTATAACGCAACAATATTTATATTCTTACTGATATTTATTAGTATTTATTCAAAAATCTGGGTCAAATTTGCAGATTTGGAAATTTATATCTATTATAAACCATCTAATATTTAATTGTCACATCTTATAGAATATATTCTTCATGTTCTGGAATGATTTTATGGACTAATAATTGACCTTTGAACTCTTATCTTGTTAATCATTGAACTTTGCATTGCAGATATTTAGCATATTTGGGTTTTTTCGCCTGATTTGGGTCAGTTTTGTCTTGCTTTAAGGATTTTTGCAGCATTTTACAGCAACATAAATTGATTCCGACTCTTCTGTAGTCACTGAACATGTGTTTATTCTCATTTATAGCGGGAAAACTGAAAACCAGCCCTGAGGCTTAAGTGGTTAAATAGCTGTTACATGTAAAAACATACAGTGGATTTGTGGGGGAGATATCGTCTGTGAATCCCTGCAAACAGCTCGCTCTCTCTGTGAAGTATTAGCGTTGATTCCAGCATTGTGTGCATGCAAATGAAGCCACTGCAGAGTAAAAGCCTCGCAGAAAAATAATAAAAAACCAGAAGAGTGACAGCGAAACTAAACACAAACACAGACAGAACCGGCAGCAGGCCCACCCCAGAGAAACACACAGGTCTGCTTACATTCTACTCACTCACTCAAACTCACTGGACCCCGACATTATTCCCTGAGGTGCTCCCACCTCACTTTTTATATGTATTCACTTTTTAACTCCGAACCATGTTGCTGCCTGACAGAGGTTTATCAGGCCGCATGATTATTTCCCTCGACACACACTCCAACACACACTCATCAGGGAGGGAATCAACAGGATGTGTTTTGTTCTATAAGTGGGTGAGTGTGTCTGGCGCTCGTCCGCACTTCCGACAAAACACTCGCGTTCTGACTCGCGACGTTCCAGGATAACGTTTCGCTGACGTCGGGGGAGGGGCGGAAACTAAAATAGCAGCCGATAGTTTATATAATGAGCCGCGTTTCTCAGATAAAAGTCACGTTCACCACGGGCTGCTGCGACTGGCAGGGAGATAGGACTCTTGGTAAATAGGGCGATATGGAGGGGGATATATAAAATGGGCCATTTAAGGTTTGAGGGTCCCCAGTGACTAGGATTTCAATCTGGTTCTTGATAAAAAACAAGTGATTTTATGGTTTCTTTGGTGGTTGAGACAATACTTTTAATTATTATGATTATTAATTCTAAATAGACATATTTTGTCCCAGGCGATTTACCTAAAAGTGGCCCCTTTTATCTGATGTCTCCCTATATTTTCCCCTACTATGATTCTTCAGGGTTTTTTTTTTTCCCTCAATAAGGACATGATGAGGAAAGAAAATCAGTTGAGTTTGTTTCTGTTGTAATTTGTTTGCAGTTGACCCCCATTATGGCTTTAAATTACTGTAAAAGGGGATATCAGGTAAAATGGGCCATTTAAGGATTGGGGGTCCCCAATGACTACAAAGGATTTCAACCTGTTTCTTGACAATACTTCAAATTATTATGATTATTAATTCTAAATAGACATGGAAAAGCCATATTTTATCCCAAGCGATTGACCTAAAAGTGGCCCATTTTATCTGATGTCACCCTATATTTTGGTCTTTTTCAATATTTTCCCCTACCAAGATTCTTCAGGGCCTTATTTTTCCTCAATAAGGACATGTTGAAGAAAGAAAATCAGTTGAGTTTGCTTCTGTCTGGCTTAAATTACTGTATAGGGGGATATCAGGTAAAATGGGCCACTTAAAGTTTGGGGGTCCCCAATTTTCAAACTGTTTCTTCACAAAAAACAAGTGATTTTATGGTTTCTATGGTGGTTAAGACAATACTTTAAATTATTATGATTATTAATTCTAAATAGACATGGATAAGGCATACTTTGTCCCAAGCGATTTATCTAAAAGTGGCCCCTTTTATCTGATGTCTCCCTACATTTTCCCCTACTAAGATTCTTCAGGGTTTTTTTTCCCTCAATAAGGACATGATGAGGAAAGAAAATCAGTTGGATTTGTTTCTGTTGTACTTTGTTTAAGGTTGACCCCCATTATGGCTTTAAATTACTGTAAAGGGGGATATCAGGTAAAATGGGCCATTTAAGGATTGGGGGTCCCCAATGACTACAAAGGATTTCAACCTGTTTCTTGACAATACTTCAAATTATTATGATTATTAATTCTAAATAGACATGGAAATTTTATCCCAAGCGATTTACCTAAAAGTGGCCCCTTTTACCTGATTTCGATTTTGGTCTTTTTCTAAATTTACTAAAACTCTTCAAGGCTTCATTTTCCCTCAATAAGGACATGTTGAGGAAAGAAAATCAGTTGAGTTTGCCTCTGTTGTAATTGGTTTGAGGTTGACCCCAACTTTGGCTTTAAATTACTGTATAGGGGGATATCAGGTAAAATGGGCCACTTAAGGTTTGGAGGTCCCCAATTTTCAAACTGTTTCTTGATAATTTATGGTTTCTATGGTGGTTGAGACAATACTTCAAATTATTATGATTATTAATTCTAAATAGACATGGAAAAGACATATTTTGTCCCAGGCGATTTACCTAAAAGTGGCCCCTTTTATCTGATGTCTCCCTATATTCTCCCCTACTAAGATTCTTCAGGGGTTTTTTCCTTCAATAAGGACATGATGAGGAAAGAAAATCAGTTGGGTTTGTTTCTGTTGTAATTAGTTTGAGATTAACCCCCATTGACTGACTTAAAACTATTGAACTACAGGGGGATATCAGGTAAAATGGGCCATTTACGGTTTGGGGGTCCCAGCCAGTGTTTCAGGATTTATAGAGCCTTAATAATTATATTTTATTACATAATTCCAACACAAAATTATCAGAAACAGTCATTTAAAATCACAAATATACATAGAAAAGGCAGATTCTGTGTTAATGTCCCAAGAGATTTACCAAAAAGTGGCCCCTTTTACCTGATATCAGCCTATTTCCAGTCAGATATAACTGTAAAACCTCTACGTCGTGTCTGAGATGTTTACGACTTTTCTGTGTGGCTTTCTCTCTCTCTCTCTGTGTAAATGGAGGGAAAATTTAGCTCTCTGCGAAATTGCAGTAAGTACCCAATTAAAGTGGGAGTTCTGTGGTGTAAACACTAAACTAAATGGTGTTTGGAGGCCTGACCCGACCGAGAACTTCATCGTAGCGGCGGGCTGGATTCGGTAATTGGCGGTGCTCTCTGGGTCACGCCAAAAATAAAATAAAAAAATAAAAACCGAGCGGCCTCCAGGTTAGAGGAGCTGAAATTCAACTGGAATAAATTTAAGCCTCAAGGAGCAAAAACACACACGAGAAAACCTCATAAGCACGAATCTTCAAGGGTGAATGAAGACGCTGTGATGCAATTTTCCAGTTCCACCTCAAAAAGGAGACTGATTCCGGCGGCGGCGGCGCTGACACTTCATTAAAAGCCCGGCGGAGTCGGATAAGCTCTTCATTCCGGCTCGTCAACCCCTCCATGCCAGAGGCGGCGACTGGTGTGAACTGTCAAAAAGGTGGAGAGCAAAACGGGAAGAGAAGACGAGTCTCTGAGGAAACGGGAGCCGGGATCATAGAAAGGTTAAGGTCGTAACACTAAACTACCAAAAAAAAAACCAAAAAACCTGCACATTTACTCCAAAACGCCCTGATATATGGAGTTTTACACATATATTACATGTGAAAACCTCAGCTGCACCATTAAATCTGCAGTAAAACACAATGGTACTGTTACAGCATCAATATTATATATTCTGGGATGATCCTCAGTGTGATTTCTATGATTTTATGGACTAATAATTGACCTTTGAACTCTTACTTTATTACTTATTGAACTTTGCATTGCAGATAATTTAGTTTATGTCATTTTCTCCCCTCATTTGGGTCAGTTTGGTTTTGTTTTTCTTGTTTTTGTAGAGATAATGATGGAAACTGATAAATAAACCTGGGATTTATAGGTTAATTGTGTCCTTTACAAACTATTTCCCCACAATTATAAGGTTTATGTGCAGCAACGAAGCCGAATACATTTAAAATCAACGTGGAGAGTCTGTCTGATTGTTAGCAGGATAACTCAGAAAGTTCTGGTCAGATATTTGTAAAATTTCCAGGGATTGTCAGTAACGGTGCCATGAACACATGTTTAAATTTTCATAACGATCCAGAAGAAAACCCGGTTTCTGGATCACTTTGAGTTTCTTGTTGTTTGTCATGACCAAAACTATGCAAAAAACTATGTAAAATAGCATTTTTTTTTTGATTGAATCAAGCTGAAACACACACATACACATGTCTCTGATTGCTCCACTAATCATGTACAAATATAGTGAAGCTATACATCAAATTAAACAGGAGAAACTCCACTACAAGCACATATAAGTCATATTTACACACACCAAACACAACTCCAACACCAAGCTAATTAATTAACAAATATGAAAATCGGTATACGATCATAAAGCCAACCCACTCGCCACATTTTGATGGCTAGCGCTCTGATACTTCATGTTATACAAACAAATGACATCTCATATGAAAGCTGAGACTGTGACGAGTCCAACGGTACCATCAGTGTAGCTTTATGACAAAAACTCAGTAAACTAGCAGCCAAAAAACACTACAGTAAAAAGTCGATTGTTTGAAAATGTGTTTTTTTGTTGCTGTTTCGGGATGAAAATGTTTATTTGAGATCAATAAATGGTCGTTTTGCTGACTATGAGTATGTCCTAAACCTAAAAAAGGGCTGGAGTTCAAGGGGTTAAGTGCTTCCACCTTCCATTTACTCCATGGGATCGTATTTCGAGATAAAATGATGAATGGTGGTCAATGGGGAGAGATCTGGGGCAGGTAATTTCACAGTCTTATACTTTTACAGTTTTATGGCAAAGTGTGACTTCCCTGACTTGCAAAATTATATTTTAAACGTACAAGACGTCGTATACGTGATTCACGGCACCAATCACACGGATCTAAAGAGGATTTACCTCCCGCCGTTAACCCGCCGGGCTTCGTTTTTCTTCCCATGGGGTTAAACCGGAAGAACTCAGCCGCTGTATTTGATGTCCTGAATCCTCTCAGGTAGAAACCTTTAAAAAGCTGCAGCAACTGACGGCGTTTCTGCAGCAGCAACATCTGTGGATGCAGAAACCGGACTGAGCCGCGGATCAGATTCACTCGTCTTTGAGATCCACGCGGACTTCCTTCCCTTCGGCTTTGGTGAAAAACAACATGGGGCCCGCCGTCGTCTGCAAACACCACACCAAAGGAAAAACAAATCTCTTCTTCCTCTCCGCTTAGCACTTAACCCTCTTATTTATACATCTAGCACTGTGTCAGGAGTGTTCTGCAGGCGCTGGGACGTAGAAACTTCTGCATAAAAATAACAAACCAACATAATTAGGAATGAATCACGGGTCAAAGACTCTTTATTAACCCCTCATGTTGTTTTCATGGTCAAATCCTGGTTTTATCTTTGTTAATCTGATCAGATTCAACTAAGACAACAAAATAAACTGTGTTTAACCTTCCTCTGGTGTTAGTTTGCTGTTAACACGACTTAAATCAGCTGTAAAATACACGTAAAACCATTATCTATCAACCAATTTGTGTCTCTGGGTGGGTTTTTTTGTTGGTAAACCCCTCGATATTAATTCAAAAAACTGAAAATGGTAAGAATCTGAAGAGAATCGCTTGTTTTTGTGCAGGTAAACTGGATAAATGGAAAAATAAATGTCCCCTAAAGCTCAAATGATTGAACCAGAGCTAAAAATCTTAATGCAACAAACAAATTTCCAAAAAAAACGGTTGATGCCGACGCTAAAACAACAGGAAGGTTCATTTACAGAGAATTTTACGTGTTTTATTTGTACATTCTTGGTGTTTCTGGTCAAAGCTGATTAAAATGAATGGGGATTATTGTTCTTGCTAATTGTTCCTTAACGTATTAAATGTAGTTTTTAAACAAATCCAACTTTTCCCGTCACTTATAACCGAGAACAACCAACAGGTTTCACTGGTTTTGACTTTATAAAAGTTTTAAATGGTTTCAAAATAAAAGTCTTTGGTAACTTTGACCCAAAAGAGAAGATGTATACGTTCAAATCAACTGTCTATAAATAAGAACTAGAAGTTAATAACGTGTAGTTTATGTTTTTCAGTCGACTTTCTTCACTAACTACTAACATTAACTCTATCGGTCCTGACAGGTGGAATTTTCCACCAGGGTGAATTCAATCTGAGTCCCAGGACTTGGCATCCAGGTGAGGATGTGTTTAACTTCAGGCAAACAAGACAATACATGCTTGGCACCGCCGTATATACGGGAAGGTTGCATGTGCACAAACAAGCGCGCAAGTCGCGCTGCAGACCGACGCTTGATAATAGGCCTGGAACTAAACAAGGAGTTAATGTGGAGGCGTAATGACAGCGTTTACTCCACCTTCGTCCTGTTTCTCCTCGGAAAAGTACGGAGAGTGAAGCCGTTTAAGGGTCTACACAACACAATTAGACGGACTAATTACCCCCCTCCATACCACCCATTCCTTCCCCACACAGGCAGGCCGGGGCAGGCAGGAGATCCGCGACAGACTCGGGGAGTCTGGTCGAAACCGACGGGAAGAACGAGAAGAGCAAAGGGGTCAGAGTGCAGCTGCATTCCGGAGATAAGAAGAGCTAAATAAATGAAGTAAGGGACGAGTCAAACAACCGGCTGGAGGAGAAAGTTGTGAGGGGGAGAAAGAACCAAACAGCTGCTTCTAAGCTGCTAAAACCCCCAAAAAACAGAGTTTTATGGGAGAAAACCTCTAAATAAAGTCGTAAGATGTAATAACTAACCACTATTTAGATATTTAGCTTAGATTTCAGCTGTTTATATATTTATATATATATTCTTCATGTTCTATAATGATCCTCAGTGGGATTTATAGGATTTTATGGACTAATAATTGACCTTTGAACTCTTATTAATCATTGAATTCTGCATTGCAGATACTTTTTTCCTGGTTTGGGTCAGTTTTAGTCTCGTTTTAAGGATTTTTATGTGTTAGAAATGATCCTCGGTGGGATTTCTGTCATTTTATCGACTAATAATTGACCTTTGAACTCTGATCTTATTAATCTTGTTGTAATCTTCTAATAAGGGTTTACTGTACGAGTACCTAAGGATTATTAATACGTCTATTATTGCCATCAATTGTCTTTATTAAGTAAGAAGAACTGAGGTCAAGAGTTTTCCTGATTTGGGTCAGTTTTGGTCTTGTTTGATTATTTTAAAACTCATTTTAAGTCTTTATTTGTGAAAATGGTTTGACGAAATTTAAACCAAAGCTGGTCAAACGTTCCTGGTCGTTCCTCATTGGTTTTCCTCTTTGCTACCTCCTGACCTCATGCTTCTATTGGCTCAGGAATGGTGTCAACCAATGAGAAACAACTTCAAGACCATAATTACTGTGTTATTTGTGCATAAAACCCAAAGTCTTAAGAGGTTAAGGGAGTAGTTTTAGAATAGAATAGAATAAAATGTCCTTTATTGTCACTATGCATCGAAGGTATGATGAAATTTAGCATCTTCCTGTTTAACATTTCATTTCATCAACTAGTGGATCCTCATTGGTTTTCCAGCTGCTATCTCTGGACCCCCATTGGTTCCATTGGCTCATTAATGGTGTCAATCAATGTGGAACAACTTCTAGACCAGGGGTCTCCAACCCTGGTCCTGGAGATCTACTGTAGGTCCAGGTTTTGGTTCCAACCAGCAGGAACACACCTGATTCTACCAATGAAGCTCCATAGCAAGGACCCTAAAGGTTGATTAGTAGAATCAGGTTGTTCCTGCTTGGTTGGAACCAAAACCTGGACCTACAGTAGATCTCCAGGACCAGGGTTGGAGACCCCTGGTCTAGACCATAATTATTGTGTTATTTGTGCATAAAACCCAAAGTCTTAAGAGGTTAAGGGAGTAGTTTTAGAATAGAATAGAATAAAATGTCCTTTATTGTCATTATACATCAGAGGTATGACGAAATTTAGCATCTTCCTGTTTCAGTGCAGTTCGAATTTAACAATTCACACATCTAGTGGGTCCTCATTGGTTTTCCAGCTGCTATCTCTGGACCCCCATTGGTTCCATTGGCTCATTAATGGTGTCAATCGATGTGGAACAACTTCTAGACCAGGGGTCTCCAACCCTGGTCCTGGAGATCTACTGTAGGTCCAGGTTTTTGTTCCAACCAAGCAGGAACACACCTGATTCTACTAATGAAGCTCCATAGCAAGGACCCTAATGGTTGATTAGTAGTATCAGGTGTGTTCCTGCTTGGTTGGAACCAAAACCTGGACCTACAGTAGATCTCCAGGACCAGGGTTGGAGACCCCTGGTCTAGACCATAATTACTGTGTTCTTTGAGCATAGAAACCAATGATCGTAGTATTTCTGTAGCTGCTCCCTTGTACTATTCATGGTAATATATATCCTCTGTAGTCACCTCACGTTGTAGATTTCTTTTAAAACCAGATTTAAGCACAAATCCTTTTGTGTTTGCAGAGATATTCCACATTTATTATCATTTACAGCAGGAAAACTGATAAATAGAGCTGGGATTTAAGTGGTTAAGGGTTTTTTTTTTGCGTTAATGAGCTTGAAAGTCAAGCTGAAGTTGCCAGTTCAGCAGCAGGTTAATGATGAAACACCTCCCCCCCCCTTTCCCCTTCCTTTTCATAGCAACCCTGCAGGCTCAGACTCAGTCACGGACACGCTGTTCGGGCTCAGAGGAGCGTTGACCCCGGCTTTGAAGTCTCCCGCCGACGTTTCCTCTAGGTCACGAGGAGGAAAAAGGAAAAAAAAGCAGCGTCTTTATTCACGGAGCCAGAAAAAGAAGCGGGGTCAGGGAGTCTTTTCTGGTTTCGTAACGGTTGTAAGTTGTAGAGGAGAAGGGGAGGAGACGGCTCAACTGGCCAAACAGGAAAAGTTGCGCTCTGACAGCTCTGGATGTGCCGCTTCTTGGCGCGGAATTTTGAAAAAAATCCTTTTCCGAGAGAAAGAGAGAGGGCGGACGCTGCCTTCCAGTCAAAGCCGGGAAGGAACCGCGGCCAGAAAGGTTTGTGCAAAACAAAAAGGAAAACTTGGAACAGGAGCTGAGTTTTGGGATGGTGAAGCACTTACTCGTTCCATAAAAGCTGGGGGGGGGAGGGGCAGCACCAGTTAATATACCTGAAATATTACTCTGCACAGAGCTATTACTGCAAAAACTGGACCCTGAACAGGTGAAAATGTCCTGATTCTGGTGCAATTAGTCCTTTATTATCTAATAATCTCTTTTAGGTACGAGGTGGAGGTTTATTAGCTTTAGCATTAGCTTTAGAGACATGTATTCAGGAGGATTCAGTAGGATACAGTGTGCTAGAGGTATAAATATAAACTGTTTTTGGTACAATCAGTCCAATAATAAGTAGAATCATCTGATTAAACTTGCTTATCTCAGCTTTTTGGGGTCAATTTGGTCTCGTTTGAAGAAAATAAGATGAACATTTTCTTTAAAAAGAAGATTAAAATCAAGACTAATTGTACCAAAAAGAAAATATCTTTATTTTTTTACAGTATAGTTGTGACATCACTACTTCACGGAAGTCCTGACTTCTCGTTTATGAAACTTAACAAGTGAAAATGTCTTTTATTTGGTAGAATTAGTCCAATATAGAGTAGAATTATCTTATTGCACCACATAATTTAGCTCATTTCAAGTTTTTTTTTCATTGTTTTAGTCAATTTAATCTATTTTTTAAGAAACTGTTAAGCTCGTTTTCTTAAAAGAAGATGAAATTGCACCTGAATCAGTAAAAAAACTCAAATATTCAACTCAATATCGGACTAATTGTACCAAAAACAGGATGGTCTCTGCATTATAACTGAAAAAATACAGCATCACCACATGCAACCAACCCCTGAACTCTGCTCGTCTTCCACTATCACACACACACTCACACACACACACACACACACACACACACTCACACTCTCACACACACACTCTCACACACACTCTCACACACACACACACACTTGACTTCTCGTCCAGACAGAAGGGGCAGCAGCCTGATGAGGTAATACACATCTAGTGAAACATGACTCATCCGGTTTCCCCTTTTAGCCGATGACCGAAAACCCGGCGACATCATCCCAAGAAACGCTGCTGACGTGACTCATCGCATCAGGCTCCAGGTGCCAGAGCAGCACCTGCTAACGCTAAAGAGCTAGCATGACTTAGAGCGCTGGAAAAACACACAAGAAACCACTGCAAAATGATCAGAGTCTCTGATTTTACTACTTAGAGGTATGATTGATGTTGGAGTCATTTCCCCCCAAATTCCAAATAAAAATATGATCATTTAGAGAATTTATTTGCAGAATCAGGCTGTAATCAGGGGTAAAAATCTAATTTCATTGAGAGGGGGATAATAAACATTCTTCAGAGAATTCTCTCTCTCGCTAACATTAGCTTTAGCATCTTGTCTCGCAGGTTTGATGCCGCATCAGATGTTTTAAATAATGTTATTAAAATAAAACTAGTTCCATATTTATTTATATTTATACATAAAGCAAACGTCCCTCCTCCGCCCCCCTAGTCGCTGTTGCTATGGTAACTTACATCGTTAGAGCTCGTTAACGATCATTAGCGCTGATCTTAATGAGCAGACTGGTAAAAAGAGGCTGACATATAAATGACGTATAATTATCGACATGTTAGTTTGAGTGGTTTCTTCCAGCCAGCTAGCTGCTAGCTGCTAGCTGACTGTCAAAATTAGCCGTTAGCCACTGGCCCCGCCCACTAGAAAACAGCATCTGTTTATTTGTATTTACAAACATCTTCCACAAAGATGTAAACACAAATAATAATAATAGCAAAACGTAAGTTATGCTAGCGACAAAAGGGGGAGGGGCTAACGGCTAATTTTGACAGTCAGCTAATAGCTAGCGATGTGGAAGAATCCAATCAAACTAACATGTAGAAGCCAGTAAGTCATTTATCAGCCCGCTTGTTCAAAATTAGTAAAAATCAGTCTGCTCGTTAAGATCAGACCTAATGATCCTTAACGAGCTCTAACGATGTAAGTTACCATAGCGACAGCGACTGGGGGAAGGGAGGAGGGAACAGGAAGAAGAATAAAGAGAGAAGGATGTAGATTTTACTGTTTATTTTATTTCCTCATTAATTCATGATCTCATTTGCATTATATATAAATATGGAACGTTTCTATAAGTACTTTTAATAATGTTGTTAAACACATTTTAACATGATGAGGGTTCAAACCTGCAAGACAAGTTGCAAAAGAGAGAGAAAGAAAGTTTTTTATTCATTTATTTATCACATTTCATGTTGATTTACTCAATTTGTCATCTTATTTTCATAAAACAAGACCAAATTAACCCCAAAACCTGAGATAAACTAAATTATCTGCCAGTGGAATCAGATAAATCTACTCAATATTGAACGAACAGCAGCAAAAACAAGATATCTTCACCTTTGCAGTGTAGTTGTGACATCACTACTTCATGGAAGTCCTGACAGCTCATTCTGTCTGTTGAGCTTTTTTTTTCCACTTGCAGAAAATTAAGTGCATTTCAAGTTGTTTTATCTTGATTTTTTAGGGTTTTCCTCCGTTTCTCTGTCTGATTTCAGGAATCACAGATCAACACAGTGGTCTCTTGTTGTTTTTCCCAGAGCTGACACCTGTGGACTCCCTCCACTGACCTTGCAGATCTTGCTCTCCTCGGTCTCGGCTCTGGACTTCCCCTCGGGCGTCCTGGCCGCCGCCGGCTGGTACTCGGAGGACTTGATTGACAGCTGGTCGTGCTGCTGCCTCTGGGCCATGCAGCCCGGCGAGGCGGCGGCGGCGGCCCGGACGGCGTTGGGGATGATGGGGAGGGCCGTGTGCACCGGCTTGGCGGCGGCGGCGGAGGACGGCTGCCTGAGCTTGGAGGCTACGCCGACCACCGGCATGATAGATAACGTCCCAGGAAGGAAGGAAAAATACTAATGACACGGGAGACGTCCACGGATGGGGGGGTAGGCGGGAACACTGGGGAAAAAGGAACGACTCCAATAAAAAAAAATAAAAGAAAATAAAAAGGAAAGTAAAAGGCAGTTGCCTCTCAGACTGAGAGGGAAGCTGCTCTCATTCTGCTGCCGACAGCGAGCAGGACTCACAGAAACTGAGGAAGGTTTCTCCTCCTCCCACCTCCTCCCACCTCCTCCTTCTCTTCTTCTCCTCCCACAAACATCACTCCTCCCTCCCTTTCCCTCTCGCTCTCTCTCGCTCTCTCTCTCCTTCTCGCTGTCAGAAGTAAACCGCAAGTCGGCCAAAACAGTTCCGAAGGGGGCGTGAACTCCTCTAGAAGGTATAACCACCGCAAAAAAAAACGTGATTACAGAGACCTGGCTGAGCGTGTGTGTGTGTGAACCTGTGTACCTGACTAACAGTGGACCTCAGCGCTGTGACGCATTATCAACAGGGGACCACCGAGTCAACATGAGTGTGTGTGTGTGTGTGTGTAAAACAACTGTCAAAGTAGCCTCTCTCTATATATGTTGAGTTTATGTGTGTATGTGTGAACTTGTGTACCTAACTAATAGTGGACCTCAGTGTTGTTACACATTTATCAAAAGGGGACCACCGAGTCAACAGGGGTGTGTGTGTGTGTGTGTGTGTGTGTGTGTGTGTGTAACACATCTGTCAAAATAGCCTCTCTCTTGAGTCAGTGTGTGTGTGTGTGTGTGTGTACTCATGTACCTATCTAACAGTGGACTCTGGTGTCGTTACACATTTTTCAACGGGGGACCACCAACCATAGGTGAGTGTGTGTGTGAACTTGTGTACCTGACTAACAGTGGACCTCAGCGTTATTACGCATATATCAACAGGGGACCACAGTCAACACGAGTGTGTGTGTGTGTGTGTGTGTGTGTGTGTAAAACAACTGTCAAAATAGCTTCTCTCTATATATGTTGAGTTTATGTGTGTGTCTACTTGTGTACCTATCTAACAGTGGACCTTGGTGTTATTACGTATTTGTCAACAGGAGTGTGTGTGTGTGTGTGTGTGTGTGTGTGTGTAACACATCTGTCAAAATGCCATCTCTCTCTCTCTCTCAAGTGTGTGTGTTCTTGCATACCTATCTAACAGTGGACCTTGGCATTGTTACACATTTATCAACAGGGGACCGCCGAGCCAACAGGGGTGGGAAGTGTGTGTGTGTATGTGTATTTGTGTACCTATCTAACAGTGGACGTCAGTGTTGTTATGCATTTATCAACGGGGGACCATCAAGCTAACAAGTGTGTGTGTGTGTGTGTGTGTGTACCTATCTAACAGGGGACCTCGCTGTCAGAATTGTACCACATGTCCGTCAAAACCTTCTCTGGAACTTAGAATAAAAACCCCAAAAACATCATTATAGAGACCTGGATGTGTGTGTGTACTTGTGTACCTATCTAACAGTGGACGTATGTATTTATCAACAGGGGACCACCAAGCTAATATGGGTGTGTGTGTGTGTGTGTGTGTGTGTGTGTGTAACACAACTGTCAAAACAGCCCCTTTGTCTCTATGTTGAGAGAGTGTGTGTGTGTGTGTGTACTTGTGCACCTATCCAACAGTGGACTTCATTTTCATTGCACGTTTATCAACAGGGCACCACCGAGTCAACATTGGTGTGTGTGTATGTGGTCACAGTGGTGTGTGTGTGTTTATGTGTGTGTATGTAACACTACTGTCAAAACGTTCCTTTCTCGCTGGTTGAATGTGTGTGTGTGTGAACTTGTGTACCTGACTAACAGTGGACTTCATGGTCTTTACGCATTTATCAACAGGGGACCATGAGTCAACAGGGGTGTGTGTGTGTGTGTGTGTCTGTATATGTGTGTGTGTGTAACACAACTGTCAAAACAGCCCCTCTCTCTCTCTCTATGTCCCTCTCTCGCTCGCCCTCGTCATGCTAACGCTAACCCTGGAAATAGACTCTCTCTCTCTCTCTCTCTACATCTGGATCTTTCCTTTTCTTTGATGAGAGAAATAAAGTGAAAATGTGAGAGAGAAAAAAGGGGGAACGATCGTAATGTTACACAAAATAAGGAAATCTAAAATAAGACCTCGCAATAAGAAAAAAAGACAGAATTCCAGCGTGAACAGATGTTAAGAGTTGTTAAAGGAACATGTGTGAGATGTTTTTTATTCATGTAGTAAACGTCTCTGAAGTCTTGTTGCTCAACTGGTTCCTGCTAAGCTGAACACAACAACTCATTCTGAGCCACTCCTTTCTGCCTAATTCTGACTCTATGAAATATATAAACCGTATAAAAGTACAATATTTAAGTAAATATACTACGTTAGTGTCCACCGCTAACTTTATACATGCTAATGAATCATATTTTAATAGATAAATACCCTTAATTGTTATATAAAATCAGTTTTTACAGTTAAAGGGGGCTTTTATTTTGAAGGATATACAATTTATGAGGTCACATGACCAGGATATCCCTATTGCTTGACATGTCTCACATGTCTCTTATTCAAAATTTAGGAAAATTTTCATCAAATAAAAAAATAAACTCACTATCTAGAAACATGCTAATGGATCCTATTTTAATGAATAAAACCCTTAATTGTGATATAAAATCTATGTTTTTATAGTTAAGCATTTAAAGGGGGCTTTTATTTTGAAGGATATACAATTTATAAGGTCACATGACCAGGATATCCCTATTGCTTGCTCTTATTCAGAATTTTGGCAAATTTTCATCAAATAAAAAAAATAAACTCACTATCTATGATAAGCAAACTTTATTTATTAATTATTATTATTATTATTATTATTACATTTAATTAAATATTCATGTAATACGTTGTTTTTTATATGCTAAAATATTTTTATATATTATTTTATATTTTATAGATAAAACCCTTAATTGTGATATAAAATCTATGTTTTTACAGTTAGGCATTTAAAGGGGGCTTTTATTTTGAAGGACATACATATATATATAGAGAGAGAGAATTTTGAAAATTTTTCATCAAATAAAAAAATAAACTCATTTTTTGGGATAAGTAAAATTTAATTTTCCTTATTTTTTAATCCATGCATTATAAGTTATTTTTTTCTGATATGCTAATGCTATGCTAATGGAGTTCCATTGACTTATGAAATATCAATTATATTTACAACTTTTTCTTACATATTGTTTTTAATTTACCTATTATTTAGTCTATTTTTACTAATAAAATCATTCAAAACATGATTTTATTACTTTTATTTTAATTATCATTTATTTGTGACATATTCCGTGACGTGTTGGAGCTTCAGTTTCTCTGAGGAATCTCCCAAACGTTCAATAAAACCTCATCTAATATTTGAGTTTTAATAGATTTGAGTTTTCTCACTGTTATTAAAACGTTCTAGTTCTCCTGCATCTCCTAAACGGAACCAGACGGAGTCTTTCAGTGTAAAAAACCTTCGCTCCCTTTAATGTTTCGTGCAGAAATGTTTGCGGGGGGTGAAGAACAAACCAGACTCCACGTGGTTTCGTGTCCAGTTAGAGTCCAAGTGCAGATGTTTGTGAGTTTCCCAACAAACTTTGATAGAAACATAGAGAAACATCCACGTTGTCCTGGTTTAACCTAGAATTAATAATCTGGAATATTATTTCATAATAGTTTCATTAACATTCTTCATTATCTGCTTCTTACATTTAAACCCAAGGTTGTGCATCTAGTCGCTATGGTAACGCTCGTTAACTCGTTAATTTTGAACAAGCGGTCTGATAAATGACTTACTGGCTTCTACATGTTAGTTTGATTGGTTTCATCCATGTAGCTAGCTACTAGCCATTAGCCCCTCCCCCTTTTGTTGCTAGCATAATTTACGATTTACTATTATTATTATTTGTGTTTACAAAGACTTTTGGGGGGTGTCTATGTGGAAGGGGGGGTCACATCCCCCCCAAAAATGTATTGTAAACACAAATAATAATAATAGTAAAACGTAAGTTATGCTAGCGACAAAAGGGGGTGGGGCTAATGGCTAGTAGCTAGCTACATGGAAGAAAGTCCAAAGTATTTTAGTCTAGTTTTAATCTGAAAATCCAACACAACAACTTTCTTTTTTCTGACTAAAACGAGACTAAAATACTTTGGATTTTCAGATTAAAACTAGACTAAAATACTTTGGATTTTCAGACTAAAATACTTTGGATTTTCAGATTAAAACTAGACTAAAATACTCTGGATTTTCAGATTAAAACTAAACTAAAATACTTTGGATTTTCAGGTTAAAACTAAACTAAAATACTTTGGATTTTCAGATTTGTTCTTTTTATTTAAAGAAAATCAAAAATCAAATTTACCCAAATCAGGAAAAAAAAATTTTTTAATTAATCTAAATTATTTGCCAGTGGAATAAAATAATTCTACTTAATAAATAATAATATATATAATAAATTAGACTTTATAAAGTTGCATTATATAATATTCAGTGTAATATTCCAGTCAATGAAGAACAACTCTGATATTTGGGGTCGATGGAATTGATAAGATCATGTGTTTATTATTTGTTCCAGGCGGTGGGTTTATGGTGTGTGTGTGTGTGTGTGTGTGTGTGTGTGTGTGTGTGTGTGTGTGTGTGTGTGTTCCGTATTAAAAGACGCCGCCCAGGGTCACGTGACGTCAGCGCCGTGGCTGAGAAAACAAACACGCCGGGGTGCTGCCGATAAGAGGAGAGGTCACACACCTTCACACACACACACACACACACACACACACACACACACACACACACACACACACACACACACACACACACACACACACATCCCCCCCAGAGAGCAGAGATAGATAGTCACGCACCTGGTCGTGTCAGCGGCCTGAATCCTATCAGTCAACCACACGTCAGACAACATGGAAAATAACACACACACACACACACACACACACACACACACACACACACACACACACACACACACACACACACACACACCATGCATGACCCAGAGGACGATGCAGACATTTAGTTGTTTGTGGATTCACAGATAAATTCCTGTTCTTCAGTGAAGCTGCAGCGTCTGTTCAGTCAAACAATAAAACACATAAATTATAAAAAGATGGAAAACGTCAAAGTTACAGATTCATGATGAATGAATCAGAATCTGGAGCTTTTTGATTGAATCGGGCGTCTGTTTTTGCATAAAGTTGATGTTCATGCTACTTATCTTCTCTGTATTTAAATAGAAATAAATGGTAGATTTCTTCTGATTCCAGGTTAAAGTTTAATTCCACATTTATTATCATTTATAGCAGGAAATCTGATAAATAAAACTGGGATTAAGTGGTTTTAATCGTGTGCTTTCAGACTTTTTCAGACTTTTTCCCTATATTTTTAAGGTTTATCTGTTTATCTACATTTAAAACCAAAGTGGAGAGCATCAAAACTGACTTTTCCAGATTTATCGGTTGTCGTCGGTGGCCTGATTGTTCCCTAAATAACTCAAAAAGTTTTAGTCAGATTTTCATCAAATTTTCAACAAAAGTTGGTAATGATACCATGAACGGATGTTTAAATTTTGGTACTGATCCGGAATAAATCCTGGTTTCTGGATCACTTTGAAGTTGTTTGTTATTAACATTGCGGTAAATGGACCTTCGTTTTGGTGATATCTGTTCTTTCTTTTAACAATAATGGTCCAAAATGATGTCAAACAGCATATTATTCCTCTAAGAATGACGTGCTATGGACAGATAATTAAATTCTGGTACTAATCAGGAAGAAATCCTGGATCACTTTGAAGTTCTTGTCCTTAACATTGCAGTAAATGGACCTCGATATATAATATATAGCTATAACTGTCACATTGAGCACATCTAGTTGTCTGAGTCTTACTAAAATACTTAAATATGGTCCTTAAATATAAATATAGTCGTTGAGTATCTGTGGTTCAGGTTCTTCCTCTACCCGACCTCGGTTTCTCATGTGTGAAACATAAAGCTCTGGAGCTTTTATTTTGGAGGGAGTGGGCATAGTTGAGGGATGGTGGAATTTGAAAAATGTCCCGTTCCAGGCCTCCAGATATAAACACTAACATTAAGTGCAAGTTTGATTAATTTGAAGTAATTAAGGCTTCCTGAGGTCCTCCCGGGGCCGTTTGAACCTCCATGTGGTCGGCCAAGTCCACAAGGAATCAAAGGAGGAGGTTTCTCCAGTCCAGGATTTCCCCAGTCCTGGTCCTGGTCCTGTTATTTACTCCATACTCTGCTCATTAACCCTTAGAAGAACGACCCACTGATAACTACACTCCAATTAAAACCAATGTGTTTTTACAATAAGTTAATTTAATTTTTGACATATTCATTTACATAAAAACGTTAGTTCTGGTCATATTTAGTCAACTTGTGTGTTTAGTCACATAAAGAATCCAGATTATTTTAGTCTAGTTGTAGTTAATAGTTTAGGAGCTAAACGTGTGCTAAAGTGCCCCCTAGGAGTTAAAACGCATGTTAAAGTGCCCTGTATGAGTTAAAAGTGTCCTAAACACATGCTAAATTATCCTTTTGGAGCTAGAACGCATGTTAAAGTATCCTCTTAGGAGCTAAAAGTGTGCTAAAGTGCCCTCTGGGAGCTAAAACACGTGCCACACATGCCTCTTAGGAGCTATAATTGTGCTAGAAGTGCCTTCTAGGAGTGAAAACGCATGCTAATGTGCCCCCCAGGAGCTGAGACACATGCTTAAGTGCCCACTAGAAGCTAAAATGCATGCTAAAGTATCCTCTTAGGAGATAAAAGTGTGCTAAAGTGCCCTCTGGGAGCTAAAACAGATGCTAAAGAACCTTCTTGGAGCCAAAAACACCTGATAAAGTGCCCTCTTGGACTTAAATACATGCTAAAGTATCCTACTGGACCTCTCTTAGGAGCTATAATTGTGCTAAAGTGCCTTCTAGGAGTGAAAACACATGCTAAAGTTGCCCGCCAGGAGCTGAGACACATGCTAAAGTATCCTCTTGGAGCTAAAACAAAAGTTAAAGTGCCCTCTAGAAGATAAAATGCATGCTAAATTATCCTCTTAGGAGATAAAAGTGTGCTAAAGTGCCCTCTGGGAGCTAAAACAGATGCTAAAGAACCTTCTTGGAGCCAAAAACACCTGATAAAGTGCCCTCTTGGACTTAAATACATGCTAAAATATCCTACTGGAGCTAAAATGTGTGTTTAACTGCCCTCTTAGGAGCTAGAATTGTGCTAAAGTGCCCTAGTTGTAGTTAATAGTTTAGTCTTTGATAGTCGTGTTAATCTAAATGTTTCTGTAACAACAGCAAATAAATAAACCTTCAAGCAGGTTTATTACATATAGATTCTAACATTTTACTAGAAAGATGCTGCATAAATATAGTTGATTCTTATAAGTATCAGTATTGTCTTTGTTAAAAAATACTTTATTAGCATCTTTTACCAGACTGTTCTAGTATGAACGAGCTAAAACATGAGCTTCCTCTCCCTGAAAGACCAGAATAATCATATCAGATGTCAGAAGATGATTCCTACACTGGTTTCTACATTAGATTAATAAATATAAGACAAAACCTTGGGCCACAAACGTTTAGACCTCAGTGATCTGTCGTTCATCCTGGGCGTTTGACGGCTGCTATTCTGAAAATATTCAGGAGAGAAAAAGAAAACTCGATGACTGATGAAATGTCGGCCCTGAACTCTCTGAGTGTGTTGTGCATGACACACTTAGATGTTTTCTCCATTGTTTCCTCCTAGACCTCAAAGACCCCCCTGGGCTCGTGTTACATGGACTGCGGGGGGGTCGGCAGATCCAGGGTCAGGACTCGGATCCAGAATTACAGCGGGAATGTTGGGGATGTGTGAGAGTCGTCGACTCTCCAGTTTGGGTTTCCATTCCATTGTGTCGGAGGAGTGAAAACAAAACACATCATTCCTGCTCGATGGAACAGTGTTTGAATAATAACACGGAGGAGATGAGGGTAGGAGGAGGTGATGACAGAGCTAAAGTGCCCTCTAGGAGGTGATAACAGAGCTAAAGTGCCCTCTAGGAGGTGATAACAGCTAAAGTGCCCTCTAGGAGGTGATAACAGAGCTAAAGTGCCCTCTAGGAGGTGATAACAGAGCTAAAGTGTCCTCTAGGAGGTGATAACAGAGCTAAAGTGTCCTCTAGGAGGTGATAACAGAGCTAAAGTGCCCTCTAGGAGGTGATAACAGAGCTAAAGTGTCCTCTAGGAGGTGATAACAGAGCTAAAGTGCCCTCTAGGAGGTGATAACAGCTAAAGTGCCCTCTAGGAGGTGATAACAGAGCTAAAGTGCCCTCTAGGAGGTGATAACAGCTAAAGTGCCCTCTAGGAGGTGATAACAGAGCTAAAGTGCCCTCTAGGAGGTGATAACAGCTAAAGTGCCCTCTAGGAGGTGATAACAGAGCTAAAGTGCCCTCTAGGAGGTGATAACAGAGCTAAAGTGCCCTCTAGGAGGTGATAACAGAGCTAAAGTGCCCTCTAGGAGGTGATAACAGAGCTAAAGTGCCCTCTAGGAGGTGATAACAGAGCTAAAGTGCCCTCTAGGAGGTGATAACAGAGCTAAAGTGTCCTCTAGGAGGTGATGACAGAGCTAAAGTGTCCTCTAGGAGGTGATGACAGAGCTAAAGTGCCCTCTAGGAGGTGATAACAGAGCTAAAGTGCCCTCTAGGAGGTGATGACAGAGCTAAAGTGCCCTCTAGGAGGTGATCACAGAGCTAAAGTGCCCTCTAGGAGGTGATGACAGAGCTAAAGTGCCCTCTAGGAGGTGATCACAGAGCTAAAGTGCCCTCTAGGAGGTGATGACAGAGCTAAAGTGCCCTCTAGGAGGTGATAACAGAGCTAAAGTGCCCTCTAGGAGGTGATCACAGAGCTAAAGTGCCCTCTAGGAGGTGATCACAGAGCTAAAGTGCCCTCTAGGAGGTGATGACAGAGCTAAAGTGCCCTCTAGGAGGTGATAACAGCTAAAGTGCCCTCTAGGAGGTAAAACGAGTTAAAGTGTCCTCAAGGGAGCATAAAAGTATGTTAAAGTAGCCTCTACACAGATAAATAGAAGGACATTCTTAGAAGATAAAAGTGTGCCAAAGTATTCTCTTTGAGTTAAAATGCATGCTAAAGTGCCCTTTTAGGAGCTAAAGGTGTGCTAAAGTGCCCCCTAGGAGTTAAAACGCATGTTAAAGTGCCCTCTAGGAGGTAAAACACGTGTTCTAACATGTTTTAAAACACACTTTAACATACCTTATAACTCTAGGGAGCTACAAAGTATGTTAAAGTGCCCTCTATGAGTTAAAAGTGTCCTAAACACACGCTAAATTATCCTTTTGTAGATAAAATGCATCTTAAAGTATCCTCTTAGCAGCTAAAAGTGTGCTAAAGTGCCCTCTGGGAGCTAAAACACATGGTAAAGTACCTTCTTGGAGCCAAAAACACACAATAAAGTGCCCTCTTGGACTTAAATACATGCTAAAGTATCCTACTGGAGCTCTCTTAGGAGCTATAATTGTGCTAAAGTGCCTTCTAGGAGTGAAAACACATGCTAATGTGCCCTCCAGGAGCTAAGACACATGCTAAAGTATCCTCTTGGAGCTAAAACACAAGTTAAAGTGCCCTCTAGAAGCTAAAATGCATGCTAAATTATCCTCTTAGGAGATAAAAGTGTGCTAAAGTGCCCTCTGGGAGCTAAAACAGATGCTAAAGAACCTTCTTGGAGCCAGAAACACACGATAAAGTGCCCTCTTGGAGTTAAACACATGCTAAAGTATCCTACTGGAGCTAAAATGAGTGTTTAACTGCCCTCTTAGGAGCTATAATTGTGCTAAAGTGCCTTCTAGGAGCTGAGACACATGCTAAAGTATCCTCTTGGAGCTAAAACACATGTTAAAGTGCCCTCTAGAAGCTAAAATCCATGCTAAAATGCACGTTACAGTGCCCAGTAGGAGCTCAAACACAAGGTGAAATGCCCTCTTGGAGTTAAAACGCATGCTAAAGTGCCCTCTAGGGATGAGGGGAAGGAGGAGGCTTCTCCACCAGGCCGGGATACGTTTCTTAGCTCTGGTAATTGCTCTCCACTATGACAGGCTTCTTTTTATATCGAGGGGGGAATCTATCAGATAGAAAAATGCTTTGGGTGACATTTGAAGCTGTAATTCTGTCAAACACCCGGATCGCCCTTCCATCACAAAACCGTCACTTTCTCGGCTCCGATGTCAAAACTTTTCCTCGTTTCCCCTTCGGCGAAAAAAGAACAAACCGCGCTTTCACACTCTGACAAATTACGAAGATCGACGACGTTCATTCCTCGAGGCCAACGCGTCGTAAATCAATCCCGTTTACGACCATCGCCTCCTTTTCCCTGGTGTTTCGTTAGGGTCTTCCCCACATCCACCATCCATGGTTCCCCCTCCACCTCCTCCTCCTGCTGCTGCTGCTGCTGCTGCTGCTTGTGAAAGACTTCAGTGAATCTTGGATTTCACAGCTGGAGTTGATAAAGCCCTGAAGTGCTGAATGGGACTCTTCCCTCAAAAACAACAAGCAGCAGGAGCGGGGGATGTGGACTTGTTACCGACAGTTTGGGTAAAGAATACCCAAGTAGCTGCAATTAAGATGTTTAATGCAATTGAATTGTTTGAACAGGTTTCCTTGGTTCAAGTCGTGCCCAGACTCAACAGAGAGGACCGACCTTGGTGCTGCTGAACTTGAAGAAGCGGCTGCAACGAACATCAATATCTCATTAAATTACAAAGCCGTTCTGTCTAAGTGGAATGAACTGGAAAAAAAGGGGAAATGCAGTTAAAGGACTAGTCTTTAAATAAACATTTCAGCCTCTCTGTTACTCATTCTGCTGCCTGCTACCTCTACACTGAGGGTGAATTCCGTTTGGACGATGTTTTACAGGCTTAAACGATATATTTCCAAAAACTTGATCGTAACGTAAACACCTCATTGTTTCGTAGATAATCACAGTACGAAGAGAGTCGCCAACTTTCCTGAGTGTCTTTTTTTTTCCATCCGCAGCTTCCTGTGTTATGGCTTTTATCTCGGTGGATCACCAGGAACAGGTTCGCCATAGCCAACGTGATTTTATTTGATACTAGCCGGGCTAACACCAGACCTCAGCTCAGTGTGGACTGATATTCTGTCCAGGAACCATCCGTCCCATTGTTAATACTGGAGGTGTAGTTTATGAAAACCCAGAACTGTTTAGAGGATGCTACACATGTTGTCTTATAGCCAATCATATCAAACACAACCAATACCCAATGACAATGAGTTTAGTGCTAAACGCTTCTAATTTGTAAAAATAAACTAGCAGTCTAAGTTACTTAGAACAGTTTCTAAGGCTGCATCGAAAGGTAAATTACCATCTGCCGCCATGTTGGATCCACAGTGCCCCTCCCCCGATCTGTGATTGGCTCCCTACATGAAGGGGAAACTGCCCTCTATGGAGCTAAATAGTTAAAATGCCCTCTAGGAGCTAGCACACATGCTAAAGTATCGTCTTGGAGTCCTTCGAGGTCGTTGGAGTCCAGGCTGAGTTGCTGAGCAAAGTGAATTCCCATGCAACGAAGGACGGGTATATAAACTAGTTCAAATGTGCAATTCTTTGTGGAGTCAGCTGTGAATAATCAATATATTTGCAAGACATCTCATCTACAATGCGTCATGATATATGTGGCAAAACGGAAAAAGATGTTTCAAAAGGCAAAAGGAAATAATGACCTACTGAGGAAGGTATGTTTTCACCAGCGTTTGTCTGTCGGTCTGTTTGTTAGCAAGGTAATTTAAAAACTTCTGGTTGGATTTTCATCAAACTTCCAGTGAATGTTGGGAATGATACGATGAACAGATGATTACATTTTGGGAATGACCAGGAAGAAATCCTGGTTTCTGGATTGCTTTGAATTTTTTGTTGTTTAATGACAATTTCTGTGCTTTTTCCGGAGGTGTGAGCTACACATAACCAATTTAAAATCAATAATTGGTGTCAGTTTATCAACATCCAATTGTTAGAGATGCTAAAGCCTAAACTTATTACCAATCAGATTTTTTTTATAACTGAATATCATGACCTTTCTGCTCCTATTTTTGCTTGTACAGTAGCATCTTTTGACAAAAGTATCACGCCTCATTCATGCGGCTGCAGCGCGTTTCATCAACCATGACGACAAAAGCATGTGTGCAGAGTCTAGATTTAAAACCGTTTAATTAAAACCTCTCGACCGTTGGGTTTATTTTGACTGGGATGCGAGGTGGAATCTCCTCCGCAGCAACCGGGGACGTCTAATGAAACGCAGAATCAGGGCCACTAATATATTATCGCTACTGTCAACACCTTGGTAACATCAACAGAGCCGGTCTGTTTGAACCTCGTAATCTCTCGCCAAACAAGCAGACGAGCGCTCTACATCCCTTGAGTAACTATAGCTTAGGCTTCATTACTTCCAAATGCGTGCCACGGCACACACGCCTTTGAACCGCCGGTTCCTGGGCTGTAAATAGGGGAAAGCTTGTTGTTTGCTCATCTGATAAACACATATTGGTGTCGTCTGCGGCTGGCCCGGGGGTTGCTTTGTCTCGCCCTCGTTAGCGCTGGAGCTCGTATAACCGTCGTTTTAACACTGTCTGAGAACGCCGTCTGATTAGAGAAGATGGTTAAAAGCTGCCCGGCTGGATTCAGACGTTCCCCTGGAAGCTTGGAACGCTGACAGCAGCCGCAGATGTGAAGGTAGGAGATCTCACATGGAACAGTGTCTGCTAGAATGAGAAAACACCAGTGGCGTGCACAGGTGCTAAGAGAGGGCACTTTAGCAAGCTTTCTAACGCCTAAGAGGGCATTTTAACATGCAATTTAGGGAGGCAACCAAAATACATGTTGAAGTGTTCTCTTGGGGGTTAAAAAGCAGACTAAAATTCCTTCTAGGGGTGAAAACATGCACTAAGGTGCCGTCTAGGAGACTAAAATGTGTACTAAAGCGCCAAATTCATGCTAAAGTGTCCTCTTGGGAGTTAAAATGCATGCTAAAGTGCCCTCTTGGAGCTAAAATATATGGTAAAGTGCCTTTCTCGGAGGCAAAACACATGGTAATATAGCTTCTTAGAGCTACATGTGCTAAAGTGCCCTCTAGAAGTTAAAATGCATGCTAAGGAGCTCATAATATAGGCTAAAGTGCCCTCCTGGCAGCCAAAATGCATGCAAAAGTGCCCTCCAGGAGCTAAAACACATGGTAAAGTAGCCTCTTAGAGCTAAAACATGTGCTAAAGTGCACTCTTGGAAGCCAAAACACTTGTGAATGTTCCCTCTAGGAGCCAAAACGTGTTAAACTGCCCTTTTCCCTGGCAAAGACACTTTATATGTGCCCTTTTTTCCCTTCTTGGCCCTGCCCTTTAAAAATCCTCTGCACACCACTGATAATCACCAACATCTCATGATAACATGCATGTAGACCACAATAAAAGCAGCCTGCATCCAGCGTCCAACGTCCCATTATGTTTTAATGTCTCCTGAACAGCGCTAGCTCGTTAAACACTGTACATGCTAACTGTAAACTACACACACTCTGGACATTCTGTTTCGCCTCTTAAGAAGAAGCAGCTGGAGGCCTAGCGTTGATTTAGGACTCACCGGGGAGGGGGAGAGTGAGGACACTCATCTAATTGGTCAACTCTGACCCTTCGAGCTATATTTCAGAGGGATATTCTGAAGGATTCACGTCCAACCTCCTCATTCGTGGTTGCGTAAGTTCGTAGAACATCAAACCCTCCTCGCCTCAGACCATCGGCGTAAACCTCGTCTCCGTTTGGAAACCTAACCTCACGTGTTAAAGTTTGTAAGATAACAATGGAGAGTTTTTCGGGGACTAAGGGCCGTTTCCCAGAATAAACGTCTGCTGCTAAACGCTCAATATTTATAAGAAGCGGCATTTTCAGCGATAATGTTTGGATATCTGGGAGTCGGCGTCCAGATCGCCGCGGGGTCGTGTTTTGCAAGCGCGGGCCGGTGTTTGAGCCACTTGTGGCCGAAATTTACAAAAAAACACAAAGAGAAACAAAAGCCGTGGACTCGCAGGGTGGTCCGGTGTGTGTTTAAACTGAAGGCCCTCGACTGTGTTTCCAGAGTTTTTGATGACAGCCGCTGAAAGCTTAATGACGCTCCGACTCACAACGGGCCCTGATTATTACAGGATTCTCTTACAGTTAAACAGCACACACACAGAACAAAAAAAAACACGCTATTTCATCTTCTGGAACAAATTTCTGACTGCAGTGACTAACCGGTACGGCCGGAGGTCACGTAAAGAGTCACATTCTTTCTGTTCTGTCAATTGAAAGCGAAGTTTAGACTCATATTCATGTCCTGTTGGGTTATTGATAGTTTAATTGAGCTGGAGAAGCAGTGAGTAGTAATTCATAAAGCAAATATATCACACGTGTTAAAACACCCTTTAATATTAATAGACTTTATATGTTGGCGTGTGTTTTTGTTTTTGGTACAATTAGTCCAATACTGAGTAGAATTATCTTATTCCAGATAATTTAGTTTAATACAAGTTTTTAGTAAGACTCAGAAAACTAGATGTAATCAATGTGACACCTAAGATCATACCTATATACGACATGCCTGTTTAATGGTCCATTTACCGCTAAAAGCAAACAACAAGAAATTCAAAGTGATCCAAAAACCAGGATTTCTCACGGATTTTTTCCAAAATGTAATCATCTGTTCATGGTACCATTATGAACATTTGTTGAAAATTTGATAAAAATCCGACCACAAGTTTTGGAATTTTCCTGCTAACAAACAGACACTGCACACGTAAAACCAGTTAAGCCCCAGGCCTAATTTTTAAGTTTAAAACAATATCAAATTGATCCAAATCAGGAAAAAATAATATGAAACAAGCTAAACTCAATGCTGCATCAGAGTCTTGTGGTTTTAACAGTTAAAAAAAGTCACAAAAAACAACTTGACGATAATAGGATTAGTATCGGAAAGACTATATAAAACACTGAAGTGTCTTTACAGACACAGACAGGGTCCACAGAGGTTGGATAAATACGCAACAATTTGACCGATTGGGGCGAACAAGGTTTGAAACTCAACCAAAATTTCTGCAGATTTCAAACATCCTGATGTACAGCGAGTAGCGTCTGCCAGACACTCGTTTCTGAGCTGTTATATTTGGCGCTACGCTGCATTCTGAGACAAGAATGGACTTAATTGTTTCTCCTGTTGCCGTGGAGGTTGGAGAAGTTGGAAAAAGTCGCATGTAAATTATGAAGTGCTCGCGCTATACTCTTGGATCGTCTCATAGTAAAGACAAACATGAAGTGATTGCAGTTGCAGAGGTCCTGCATTGAGTGGTTAATGGTTTTCACTGAGAATTAGATCTGCAGAAATACTTCCTAAAATATGTTTCACAGCAGAAATTCATTAGCTTGTCAATGCGTCGTCGGTGGTAAAGATCATATAAATGCATATATCTGTTATTCATTCATAAACATTCATCACATTTATAAACTATGCCAATGTAGAAACGTTTTTAGTGTCTAATTATTAAAAATGCTGCAGCAAAACATGGAAGATTATCACAGATATCTAGAGACTCGTGTAGGAACAAGCTCATAACCACTATTATCAATTTTATTTATTGTTTTATGGATTTACAAAGATTGGAATCTATGCTTCTGTGTTAAACAATAATTCTTGGCCAATAATGGATTTCGGAGTTAACGAGGTGCACTTGAACGCACCGTGAATTTGTATAAAGATTCCATTAGTTTTAAATATTTCCCATCTCTGTAAGCTGTTGTAGGCCACAAAAAGTGATCAAAGATGCCTTAATTTCTTTAAGAAGACTGTGGTGTTAACGAGCTTCAGGCATCTGTTGCCATGGCAACAGGTAAGTCGACCCATTCTCCGGAGTAATTAAGTTATTTTCAGACGCATCACAACCAGAGAAACCAATGCAGGCAGATGCAATCACCTGTTACAGCATGAAACCTGTTAGCATCCAACAAGATCTGGATCCAGGAGGGAAACCAACCTCGGATTGGAGGGAAAACGAATAAGTGGCTATTTCCCTTCTGTTCGGTCGCCCTTGAGCAAGACACTTAACCTCCTACAGCTCAAGTATCAACAAGTACGACCCAGAGAGAGTGAAACCGCTGCTGGAAAATAGCATCCGTGCTCCGAATACAAATAAACTGAAAGAAATGACATCATATATTAGGATTCTTATATCGATGACCTGGTGAGGGAAGTAATTCCAAAGATTAATTACTGATTAAACTAAGTCAGGATCGGCTTCTTCTTGCATTAATTCAAAAACTAATTACGGCTGTTTTCATTGCACGGTGCAGTTATGATTATGGATTATTTGCATCCATAAAAATGTCAAATATTGGGAAACAAACTTGGAGCCAAAAAAAGAAGAAGGTTCAACTTCTCTCTCTCAGTGTTTGTGCATTAACAGACCATGATAGAAAAACATACTTAATATATTTATACGTATTCTTCACTGATTCCTACAGTTCTAACCAGTGTTTGGTGAATCAACCAGTGAATCAACCAGATATGGAATAAAGCGGCTTGATATTACGCAGTTCAATGCTTTCTTTTATGGATAGAAGCTAAAATGTATAAATATTTATAAGCAATAAACCAGCAACATGCACCCTCATGGCCAAATGGTTGATAAATGCATGCTAAAGTGCCCTCTTGGAATCTAAAATGCATGCTAAAGTGTTCCAAACATGTGTTAAAATGCCCTGTTGGAAGCTAAAAGTCATGCTAAAATGCCCTCTAGGAGCCAAAGTGCTAAAGTGCCTTTTTTTCGTTTTGACCCCCGCCCTTTAAAAAATCTGTGCACGCCACTACAATAAACTATAAATTATACGTGAACGGTCTAGTGTTCTGGGTCTATGACTCCACTGGAGACCTCCTGAACCCCTAGAGGCCTGTCTGAGCCTCCACTTCTGGTTCGGTTATTTTCAAAAATGATTTATGAAGAATTTCTCTTGTTCGAGAGTCGCAAATCGACACAAGGAAAAGATCCTGTGTTACATTAACGCTGGTGAATTAATGGTCTCAGATCTGGGTTCAGTTCAGATTTGGCAGCAGCAGATGGGTTGGGTGCTAAAGACTCTGCATGGGCCAGGTTTTGAAGGCCTGTGTTATCTTTAATGAGCCTCTATTTATGTATGAATCTGACGTGTTGACACCTCAGGTCCCGCAGCTCAAAGGTGGAGCAGCGAAGGCCTAATGGGTCCAGATGGATCCATTGTGTGGCGCAGAGAGCCGGGCGTGGCCTTCACAGAGCTTTGTTATAAATATAGTCGTGCATCGTAGTGCGAGAGGCTTGGGAAGGACACACGCTGCAGCCACAGCTTCCTCCTAAAGTACTCGGTGTAGTTTTCCATTCATGTCACCATAGAAACTTTTTAAAGGTGCGCTTGAATCATGAAAGTGGAGGAAATTATGAAAACAACACCTGCGACACTCATGCAACAGGTTGAAATATGAGAATTGAGTCAGAATGTTCCTTTTCCTCAACTTTTAATAGTAAAATTCTTCTTTTTATGTTTAAAAATGATGGTTAAAAAAGCACAAAAGGCAGGAATAGGTCAATAAACAATGCACCATGAACAACATATATAGACTAATAGCTAAAGTGCAAGATTACATTGGATTGTAGTTAGTCCATGGGCCAGAAGCCAACATTTCTCAGGCTGCAAAACTTTATCATCAGCTCATCTTTCACTATCTGTGACCAGCACAGAAGTCACTAGAACTCTTTAAATAACCATTTTCCCACAATCTTTCCAGAAACGATCGACTTCCTTTTGGCCAAGTGTCGTCCAGGGACATCAGGGATAATCAACAACTACAACACTCTCAGGATTCTAAGGATTCAGGAAACATACTCATCCTTTGGGAGGTGATTGTCAGCCATAATTAGAAGTTACAGGCTCATCCCTGGTGTCCCTGGTTGACACTTGGCCAAAAGGAAGTAGTAGGACTAGTAGTCGAAGGCAAAAACGATGGGAAAATGTGTATTATTGAGCTTCTATGTTAAACACAGATAACAAAAGATGGGTTATCATTTAAAATGATACTAAACCTTTGGTTAATGATTGTACCATGAGCCTAAAGCAGATGAACCAAAGGTTTTATTTATATTAACACTCTATTGCATGAAATATTACTTAGACATGGTAAAAACAAGTTTGGGATGTTTTTATTACGTTAAATGGCCTAAATTATATGTATAAGAACACGTTGTAGGAGTTGTCTCAGGTTAGTTTCATGCTACACCTCAATAAGACTCCATTAGGTGGCCATATATATATAAAAGATTCCATAATTCTGAATAAAAGTCATGAGACAGTCAAATGTCCATGAGAAATAGGCCTGTGACCTCATAAATGGTTTGTCCTTCAAAATAAAAGCCCTACCTGTAGAAAACATAGATTTTATATCACAGCATTTTGGAAAAACAAAGATATGGCATCCACCAGATTTGCCACCTTGAGATGCACCAAATAAAGGTCTGGACCTTTAAGTGGAGTGGAAATAAAATAGAAACACAACACACGTTGTACCTAAGACCAGTTCTTGAGTTACTTTCCGCTGCTGCAAAGCAGTAACTTCTTGCATCAACGTGCATCACAGACGACAAGTGATCCATGCAAAAGGCCACCGGTCGGTCACGAGCAGCCGAGCGTCGTGAAACCCTGCTCCGAAGCGGTGGAGAAGACATTTAGTCAAAGTGATATAGCAGCGGGGCGAAGCACAGATTCCTGCAGTCGAGTAAAACGCCGGCGGCCCAGAACACGACTGTGGATAACCGCCGGCAGGAATCTGTATCGACACTTTTCCTTTTCGCGCAGGATCCGGCGGCCGTTTGTATGTAAAACTCATCTGCAGCGCAGTTCACCGGCACCACAATGTGATTAAAGGGCTAAATTGACTTTGAAATCATACCCCAGAGTAACTCACAGACTTTATTTTTTTGTCGTAGCAGCGAAAGTAAATCACAATCGTGGAGGAAAGAGCTGCCAAAAACGTCCTAATTCCTTCCTACTTCCCTTCGTTGGCTCTTTGCCTCCAGACAAACAGACGAAACTAGAAAAAAAAAAAAAAACGCCATGTGCAGATCTGTCGGTTTGGCTCCGACGGAGTTTTAGACCTTGATTATACAGGGAGTTAAGTATTTCTCTTCAGGGAGGACATATCTCAGGGTGCAGTCATCTGGCTCACGTCCAATCTCAGGTTGCGATTGGCCAGAAACGCCGATGCTACGGAATCGGACGTCAACTAACGTGAGTCACTCACGACAGTTTTACTGTAAGTGAACACGGCAGTGACTCAAAAACTGCGGCTTCTTTTGGTCATTTTTCTTTTTTTTTTTTAGAAAACAGATGGAGAGAACGAGACGAGAAGACGGTTCAGCTGAAACAAACCTCAGATTTCCAGAGGTGACGTCTGATCGCTACCAGATCGGGCTGAAAAGTCCGGGAATTTTCAAAGTTGGAGGAGACTTTCCATTGGGAATTAATGGGAATAAAGAGGAATAAATACAGAATTTACAAAATCAAAGGTTAACCTGGCAAAATCCAAACCTCTTGATACAGGTCCAGCACTGAGTCTTCAGTAGAAAACCTCCAACACTAAATGAAGCATTTTTATCTGTAGTAAAACACATTTTTAGAATTTCTTTTGCAATATTCTAACTATATTGTCTCTATAACAGCAACATAAATAGATTCTGACTACACTTTTTTTGTTTTTCCATTTCATTGACCTTTTTTCCAATCATCGTCAGTATTTTGAAGACCATTTGTAAACCAGTTGTTTAGCTAAATATATTTCTATTCATGCTGTTGCATTAGTGTTTTTTAGCTAGTGGAAGAATTTGTCACAAGCTAATGTTGAGGAAACATCTTTGTGTATGTGTGAATATTGTGGAAAGACTCAAGAACTCAATAGAAATACAGCAGCATATTACACCAAAAGTGCCAAAAACGTCCCCCAAACGTCCACTGCTTCACTTCCCATGGAAAGTTTCTGGTAATTTACCAAAAATTTACCATAAATTTCCCTTTGCAACCCTCCTGCTGTATGATGATCCAACTGGACAACATTCAGCAGGAAAGACTGGAGAATTCTACAGAAATGCAGCAGCATATTGGGCCAAAAACAGCCTCAAAACATTTAAGCTACCAATTTGAAATACTTTCAAAATTCCCCAAATTAACTTCCCATGCAAAGTTCATGGTAATTTACTGGAGATTTACCAGATATTTCCTTTGCAACCCTACTGCCAGTCGATTATTCAACTAAATGCCATTCAGTGTCCCTGCTACGTCATGGAATTGGGATATCAGCCCCACTTCATCTGAATTAATAGACTTGTGTCGTAGGGTAATACCAGCGACCACTAATTCACTTATTTCCTGCTGACAATGTCCTTTTAATCCGTAATAACTACCTCGACTCAACAATGAGTTCTCGGTGAAATCGAGGGGCGGCGTTTCTCCTTCTTTTAATCGATGCTCGTGAGGAATCTTGGACGCGGGTTAGAAAGAACACGCGTCATTAGCGCGTCCATAAATCACCGTAACCGGTCACTCTCATGTGAGGTTGAGGCTTTGGCCTCTGTGGCTGCATTCTGACTTTTATTAAAGAGCTGAGCATGTGGCTGAGTGCACCGTGAAGCCCATTTCTCTTACTCAAATGGTTCCGATGAAAACCAAACAGGGGGTTGAGAGAGGCCAAGTCAGCCAGCGAGTCGGTATGCCTACCCCCGAACCCTCACCACCACACCACTGTTGTCCAATTAAGGTCTTCTGCTGCCTGCTCTGTGCTGCCAAGCCCCAAACAGTCTGGTCCAGGGAGTTAATCTGGTTCCTGGTGTGTGATGCCGCCTTCCTGACACCTCATCATCATCAGTGGGTGGGCACTGGCGCGTGGGCACAGGGCTATAAAAGGCCTGGAGGAGTCAGATCTAGGTCCCCACAACCCCTCCTCCAACTGTGTTTGGACTCCGAGGACGTGTGTGTGTGTGTGTGTGCTAGACTTTACACTCTCTCTGGTGTTATAACATATAGCAGACTCCTGCCAGAGAGACGCTACTCTAAGCCCTGACTCGGCTTTTAAATGAGAAGTCGCTCTGCTGTGAAAACGGCTAAAGCTAAAACAGCTAACAAGGCTAACGTAGCATGGTCATGTCCTGTGAAAACTGACAAGGTTTGAGATATGACCTTAAAGGGGTAGAGTTACGCAGCAGGATCTATCACACACTGCAAAAAGTGAACTGCTATGTTGTTTTTGGTACATTTAGTCCAATATTGAGGTGAATTTATTCCACCGGCAGGTAATTTAGCTAATTAAAGTTTAGTCTACTCAATATTGGACTAATTGAACCAAGAAAAAGACATGAAGTAGTTGTAACGTGCATGATAGAAAACAACGTTTAGAGACTTTCATTTCATGTCTGAATGACATATTAAGAAAAGTCAAATTCTTACAGGTCAGTCAGAAAGACAAGAAGAAGTTACCCTGAACCAGGGACATGCACAGAGGGAAGTCCCCGTCATGGATCAATTGTTGAAAAGTGCCCTCTAGGAGCCAAAATAGGTGCTAAAATGGTCCTCTAGGAGCCTATTCTGTGCTATAATGCCCTTTAGGGAGGTTAAATGTTTACTAAAGTGCCCTCTAGAAGCCCAAATGCATGGTAAAGTGTCCTCTAGGAGACGAATCTGTGCTATAATGCCCTTTAGGGAGGTGAAATGTCTGCTTAAGTGCCCTCTGGAAGCCAAAACACATGCTAATGTGCCAAAAATGTGCTAAATGCCCTCTAGGAGCCATAATGCATGCTAAAAATGTCTGCTAAGATGCCCTTTAAGAGCCAAAACACATGCTAAAGCCCCTTTAGGAGCCAAATCCGATGCCAAATTGCCCTCACGGCTGCCAAAACATGTTTTTAAGTGCCCTCTAGGAGCCATAACACATGCTAAAATCCCTCTAGAAGCCAAAATATGTGCTAAAGTGCCCTCTAGGAGGTAAAACGCATGCCAAAGTCCCTCTAGGAGCCAAGATGCACCGTAAAGCACCCTCTTGGTAGCCAAAACGGGTGCTAACGTGCCTTCTAGAAACAAAAATGTGTGCTAAAATGCTCTTTAAGAGCTGCAACACATGCTAAAGCCCCTCTAGGAGCCAAAACCTGTGCCAAATTGCCCTCATGGCAGCCAAAACGTGAGCTAAAGTGCCGTCTTCAGTGGCGAGGACATGCTATATATACAATTTTTTTTGCCCTTCAAAAAGTCTGCACACCACTGCCTTGACCTGTGTGAAATGGAACAGAAATGGAACCACATTCTCAAGTTTAGTTTGACCACTGCTCCGCTGGCTCAGAGTTTGACTGCTCAATCAGACTCAAAGAAGGCGGCTTCTCGACGTCTGACAAACACACTCAGCGTCACTCGGTGCTATCGCGTCCCGCCGCTGTTAAACCGTGGAGATGCTGTCAGATACGACGTTGATTCCTATCTGCCTTTCACTGGGCTGACGAGTTCCCTTAAAACCCTTCAGAGAAACCAGAAACGAGGAGCCAGAGCCGCCAAAGACCGGGTCTGGAGCAGGAAAACAGCCTCGCTGTATCCCAGAACTCCTCGGCTACCGCTGTCTTTTCATATCCATCACGAGGGGAAAAACGTTTCCAGAGAGTGACAGTGGTTGCTGGTTAGTCCCAGTCTGGTGATACGGTCTCCGAGAGTCGCTGCGATTTGATTTAACGACAGAGATGACAGGTATTCACACGTGTGTGGATGCGTGTGCAGATTTATCTGCCATCAACAGTCAAACCTTCACAGCCCTGACCTTAACTACAGGCCTGGAGTCCACGAGGCCTGAGGAAGTCATTACTGGACGCTAACCATAGCACGCTGCTGCTTTGTGTTTTTATATGGAAAAAGATGGAACAGGTTGGGTTTTCTGTCAATATATGGTCGAGGTCCCAATATTGTACACCTTTTGAGTGTTGAAGTCCCCATATTGTACACTTTATCTGTTTGTTTGTTTTTTAAAGTTTTTAAATCCTTAAAAAATGTATATTTGTGGGTTTAATGGTCTATAAAATGAGATTGTAATCACTTCTTGATTATATATTTGAATATATAGTTAAGGTCCCCATATTATACACCTTTTGAGTGTTAAAGTCCCCATATTGTGCACCTTTTTAGTGTTGAAGTCCCCATATTGTACACCTTTTAAGTGTTGAAGTCCCCATATTGTGCACCGTTTGAGTGTTAAAGTCCCCATATTGTGCACCTTTTAAGTGTTGAGGTCCCCATATTGTACACCTTTTGAGTGTTGACGTCCCCATATTGTACACTTTGCCTGTTTGTTTTTTAAAGGTTTTAAATCCTTAAAAAAGGTATATTTGTGGGTTTAATGGTCTATAAAATGAGATTGTAATCACTTCTTGATTATATATTTGAATATATAGTTAAGGTCCCTATATTATACACTCTTTGAGTGTTAAAGTCCCCATATTGTGCACCTTTTAAGTGTTGAAGTCCCCATATTGTACACTTTATCTGTTTGTTTGTTTTTTAAGTTTTTAAATCCTTAAAAAAGGTATATTTGTGGGTTTAATGGTCTATAAAATGAGATTGTAATCACTTCTTGATTATAGGGTTGAATATATAGTTAAGGTCCCCATATTGTACACTTTATGTGGGATTTATTTGAAGTTTTGATTTCGCTAACAAGGTATAATTGTGGTTTTAAAGGTGTAGAAGTTGAGATTCTAATGTTTTTTTGATTATAAGAAGATCTAGGTGTTAAAAGTTTTCAGTTTCACTAGGTAGAATATGGTAGAATGGAACATTTTTATTGCTTTTTGGTTATAAGAATGTCTCGGTGGTATATACGCTGCAAAAAATGAAATCTTGTGTTTGCAATAAGCTAAATTATCTGTGAGTGGAATATGATAATAATTAGAATTATCTTATTTCATATGATAATTTTTTTTCCTGATTTGGGTCAATTTGGTCTTGTTTTAAGAAAATAAGATTTTCTTAAAAGTAGATAATTCTACTCGATATTGGACTAATTGTACCAAAAACAAGACATATTCAATATTTAAGTTTTTTAGTGTATGTTGTCACCGCCCAATCAGAGCCATTAAATCAGCCAATCAGAGGAGAGTCTCATTAATATTAATGAGACAGAAAACTGATTTTTCTATAACTGCATAGAGAAGTGTTAGAGAGGAAACATAAAACTACGTTAAATGATTTTGGTTCTTAAAACCACAGATACATCTCTTGAGGTATAACTTCATAATAACTGAATTAAACGCAGGACAAGTGTAAAGTAAGGAGCCTTTAAGAGGGGACATTTGTGGTGCTGGTGGTGATTTGGGGTTTTGAGGACATGATGAACTAACTGGTGGTTAAAGGCCCAGAGTTCCGAGCTCCTTTTTCCACCCAAACAAATAACGTCACAGCACCTGTCAGAACAAATAGAGACACAGAGCTGCAGCTTAATTATAGAAATACACTTCATGAAGCAGAAACAGAGCCTGAATGGGGATGAAACAGCATAATAAGTGGTGCATAATGTGTTTCTACTCCTCAGTCACATAAACAGAAAACAAAGAGAGCTGTAAAACATCCAGTGGTTTATTGTCCACTTAGTTGGACAATAAAACTCAACTATTTGTCTGTTCAGGTGAATGTAGTAGAGTCTAAATCAGCGTTCATTCATCCACTGCTTTGACTGAGAGCGGAAAGTATTACGGTTTGTTCTTCTTTGACAGGAGGCGTAAACAGTGGAAACAAGAAATGGAAATGAGTTGACTATAAATCAGAGGTTTAGTCAGGAGTTAGTGATGAGATGATCTAAGATCATTGGAACAGAACAACATGCTGCTAGTTCAGGAAAACTAAAACAGCTGAGTCATGATTCAGGGGCAACCCTGGACCTGGAGAACCACTGTGGTGCAGCTTTTTATTCCAACCGAGCAGAAGTAGCTGTATAGTAACTCTATAACTTCAGTAGTAGCTGTATAGTAACTCTATAACTTCAGTAGTAGCTGTATAGTAACTCTATAACTTCAGTAGTAGCTGTATAGTAACTCTATAACTTCAGTAGTAGCTGTATAGTAACTATATAACTTCAGTAGTAGCTGTATAGTAACTATATAACTTCAGTAGTAACTGTATAGTAACTATATAACTTCAGTAGTAGCTGTATAGTAACTCTATAACTTCAGTAGTAGCTGTATAGTAACTATATATGTAGTAGTAACTGTATAGTAACTCTATAACTTCAGTAGTAGCTGTATAGTAACTATAACTTCAGTAGTAGCTGTATAGTAACTATATAACTTCAGTAGTAACTGTATAGTAACTCTATAACTTCAGTAGTAACTGTATAGTAACTCTATAACTTCAGTAGTAGCTGTATAGTAACTATATAACTTCAGTAGTAGCTGTATAGTAACTCTATAACTTCAGTAGTAGCTGTATAGTAACTATAACTTCAGTAGTAACTGTATAGTAACTCTATAACTTCAGTAGTAGCTGTATAGTAACTCTATAACTTCAGTAGTAGCTGTATAGTAACTATATAACTTCAGTAGTAGCTGTATAGTAACTCTATAACTTCAGTAGTAGCTGTATAGTAACTCTATAACTTCAGTAGTAGCTGTATAGTAACTCTATAACTTCAGTAGTAGCTGTATAGTAACTCTATAACTTCAGTAGTAACTGTATAGTAACTCTATAACTTCAGTAGTAACTGTATAGTAACTATATAACTTCAGTAGTAGCTGTATAGTAACTATATAACTTCAGTAGTAGCTGTATAGTAACTATATAACTTCAGTAGTAGCTGTATAGTAACTATATAACTTCAGTAGTAGCTGTATAGTAACTATATAACTTCAGTAGTAGCTGTATAGTAACTATATAACTTCAGTAGTAGCTGTATAGTAACTATAACTTCAGTAGTAGCTGTATAGTAACTATATAACTTCAGTAGTAACTGTATAGTAACTCTATAACTTCAGTAGTAGCTGTATAGTAACTATATAACTTCAGTAGTAGCTGTATAGTAACTATATAACTTCAGTAGTAACTGTATAGTAACTCTATAACTTCAGTAGTAGCTGTATAGTAACTATATAACTTCAGTAGTAGCTGTATAGTAACTCTATAACTTCAGTAGTAGCTATATAGTAACTATATAACTTCAGTAGTAACTGTATAGTAACTATATAACTTCAGTAGTAGCTGTATAGTAACTCTATAACTTCAGTAGTAGCTATATAGTAACTATATAACTTCAGTAGTAGCTATATAGTAACTCTATAACTTCAGTAGTAGCTGTATAGTAACTCTATAACTTCAGTAGTAACTGTATAGTAACTATATATGTAGTAGTAGCATATCGTAGTAGCAGTAGTGTATATATATATGTAGTAGTAGCATATCGTAGTAGCAGTAGCATACATGTAGTAGTAGCATATCGTAGTAGCAGTAGTATATATATATATATGTAGTAGTAGTGTAGTATATATATACGTAGTAGTAGCTGTATAATAACTATATATATATATATATATATATATATATATATATATATGTAGTAGTAGCATATCATAGTAGCAGTAGCATACATGTAGTAGTAGCTGTATAATAACTATATATATATAGTAGTAGCATATCATAGTAGCAGTAGTATATATATAGTAGTAGCATATCATAGTAGCAGTAGCAGACATGTAGTAGTAGTGTAGTATATATATACGTAGTAGTAGTGTAGTATATATATACGTAGTAGTAGTGTAGTATATATATACGTAGTAGTAGTGTAGTATATATATACGTAGTAGTAGCTCAGTACAAGTGCTGCTGCTGGAGTTTTGACCTCTAATGACTCAACGACTTCAGTGGAAAAAGGAAAACTGGAGCTGAGTCCAGACGGTGGTGGAGAGAGGGAGTCACATCCCTCAGAACTCATAAAGAAACAGTTGTTGTACTACCCACTCTGAGAACCAGGATAAACATTCGTCACAAGAGCCTTGTCAAACTTAATACAATCAGAATTCAGTATTACGAGTAGATGGACTTCTACTGTACTTCAAGGGGCAGGAAATAAAGCTCATTGGCTGAGTTCAACCTCAGTGGAGGTCAGGTTTAGTTTGCCTCTTCTCTTGCCCGTAGGAAGTTTGGATTCCTATAGAAAAGTGGAAATTTAAGTTTAAATGTTTAAATGTGGGTGTGTTGGACTGATCCATAGTCTTATTAGACAAATTATACATGGACAATCAGTTTTGAAATTGTGTGATAGGCCAAATAAATCCAGACTTCTGATAAATAATTTACTTTTTCCTGTATGGTCAGAGTTTAGGCCCAGATTCTGTTCTGTTAGGTGATAGTGCTGGGATTTCCTGAGGGTCCGTGAATGCATCTTGGAGTAAGACCTGTGTTAGCATGAGGAATAAAGTAGCATCTAAACAGCTAACGTTTTAGCATGTGGTTTTTGCGAGACTTTACGATACTTTTGTTACGTTACGAAGAAACGTGACAACGAAGGTTTGAATTGTAGTGAAAGCGCTGGGAAGCAACATGAGGAGGAGCCGTGATACGGAGCTTTACACTGTAAATAATCATTGCTGTAGGGTAGCGCTGGGATATGTAAGTCAATGGGATAATGATGTTTTAAATATGTAGCATGTTAGCAGCTAAACCAGCTAACATCTTTGCACATGGT